>JAQQZY010000010.1:5371050-5383368 GCA_030068375.1 Ostorhinchus rueppellii | reverse complement strand
CCCCCCCCTTTTTTGTTTTTTTTTTTTTTAAAAAGGAGTTACTCCTTACTTTTGGTTGGACGGTGCACACGGTATGGAACACTTATAATTATTATTTATATGCATTTGTGTGTGAAATATTATGTTCATTTTGCTTCATGCCAACATTTTGATATTATAGTTTATATTTCAGTTTTTCCCGGTGGTTTGGTGTTTGAAATGAAAGAAAATAAAACAAAAATTCATCAACCATCAGTCGGAGCATGGTTTTCTTCTCCAGCCAGAAGGAAAAAAAAAAGTTTATAGCAGCTACAATAACTTTATACCTTCATAAAAAATGCACTTATTACTCCTCAAATGTCACATACTTGTTCAGGTTGTCCACATTATTATAAAAGGATACTTTGTAAATGTAAAAATTTTCTTTTTTTTTTTAACACTAAAACAGAGAAAATGTACTTTTTTTTTTTTTTTTTTTTTTATAGGTAATTCCAGTAGTATTTTACTGGTTTGGATCTAATTGGTGTGTATGTGGAACCTGAACTGAAATAGTTTTTACATCATTAATTATCATCTGTCATTTTTGCATTTTACAAATTCATCCCGCAGGCGAGATTGGACCTTTTGGTGGGCTGGATTTGGCCCCCAGGCCGCATGTTTAACACCTGTGATCTAAACACGGCCCCAAAAAGTTGTTCTTAGTGGTTCTCATCCCATTTCATAAGAGTAACTCACTACCTCCTCCAGTGGTCACAGAAATCTGTCCGTATAAATGCCGTCTTTACAGCCTTTTCGTCTTTTTGGTCTGCATTTATTCTCAAAGTTTAACACCAAAAACACTGTCAACTTTTTGAGATTGATTCACATTTGCATCAATATGCATCTTGCAGCCAAGTATTTTAATATTTAGTACATGACCATCACCAGCCCTCCCTGGAAACTAAACTGTCATTCTTACATTTTCCTATTAAGAACCAGAGAGGCCAGTGCTGGACCACAGTGAGTTAAGGGGGGCATCAATGGAAGATAATAGACAAGACGAACAGGGTGGGGGGTTACTGACAAGCAGTGCTATTTAGGATGCAGGAGTGATAGACTGTGTTAATCCCACGTAATATCTCCATCAAGTTCATTATGTCTACTTGGTGAAAGTATTTTTCTTTTTTTCAGACAAGTTTAGAAGGAGAGGTCTCTTTACCTTTACATGTCTTCTGAGGAAGACTGCAGATGACAGTGGAAACATGTAAAGGTAAAGAGACATCTCCTTCTAAACTTGTCTGGAAAAAAAGAAACAATAGACTTAATCCCAACAATAACTGACACCACTTCCAAAAACAAAGAAAAACAGTATTAAGTGCTTGAATTGTGGGGGTGTACATCAGAGGACATGAGTGAGGGAAGAATGTACAGAATGGATGAATTTGGTGTAAAATCTACAGTCATTCAGCTCGTACTGCCAGGTCCCATAGCCTTTATTCTCAAAACTGATACTTTCTGATCATTTGAGTGGAAATATTCCCTATAGCCCTTTTTTTTTTTTTAAAAAAGTACAGTTGACTTCAGTTATGGCTGGCTCTGCTGATAAATGCTTCCTGGTTTCAGATGTGCTGCTATACTCTCCCATTGTTTTGGCGGGGAATACCAATCAGGATGTCCTGCCCTTTGAGGAAACAGTCTTCACCTAATCCTCCAATGGTGACCTGCCACCCTGTCGGGATGGTAGTGAAAACTGCATGGACTCCACCTGCATCTAAAATTAAAGTAAATAGTAAGTTGTCTCTAATATTTACTTAATGTAGTAACCTTACCCTATGCAGTTAGGGCCAAGGTCATATAGATGAAAAATCAACAGTATTTTTGGCTAAATCTGGGTATTTTTGACCAAACTAAACGTTTAGTGCATTTTAAGTCAAAGCAACAAGACTTCACAAGCAGTTCTATAGAAACTCACTGAAATAAATGGTTGTATAAATAGCTGCAGAAGTTGTATTAAATGAAAGGTGACCAGAGGAAGTGATCTTCCTACTTGTAATAAAGGATGAAAATAGAGTTCAATTCCACCTATTTAACTGGAGCAGTATGTTATCATTTGCATAACTTTAAAAAGCCCAACACTAAACAATGATGGTGGTTTTTATTAACTCTTCATTCTGGGGAGAAATGGAGCACCACACTGCAAAAAAGAAGTGTCTAAAAACAAGACAAACACTAAATCTGAGGAGAAAGGTCCTCAAAACAAGTGAAATATCTGTCCATGCAGCAAGATAATTTCACTTGGCAAGATTTCTTGATTTAAGATTTAGTCTAGAAATAAGCATGTCTACAGGTGTATGAACACTTAAAAGAAGAATTTAACTCTTAAAACAAGATACATTTTCTAATGCTTCTAAATCTAAGCTTTTATATCTTGGTAAGAACCAAATAATTTGCAGTGCAGTTGGACTTGGATTACCTGACCAGTGATGTGTATTAATTTCCAGTAAATGGTGACTGGGAACCACTGACGAAAGCCATACCCAGATGTGGCTTCAATGCAGTCGCACATCCTGAAGGTGTCGTCCTCTTTATTCGCAACACCCCATGCTTGGAAAAGAAGGTGCAGTTCTTTGAGTTGAGATTGTTGGGTGGGGTTGTGGTGTGTGTGTGTGTGTGTGTGTGTGTGTGTGTGTGTTTTTTTTTTTTTTTGTTTGTTTTTTTAAAGCTTGAATTGCATTTTGATCTTTCCATTTGGTTTCAGGATGGAATGTACAACATTGGACTGTTTGGAGATGATGGTGAAACTAAAATTTCCTGTCCCTCATGGTTGGCACCTCCAGCTGATCCCATACAAACACCACCAAAGTTCTCATACAATCCTCCAAATTCAGGAAACCCCCATGTGCCTCCATCATATCCTCCTTCATTATTTCACCCATGGAAAGCTACTCCACCTCCTAGTATCCAAGGGAAGGAACCATTGTACCACTATTCTTCAAACATTAAGCACCCATATGCCCCACCTGAATGGAATCCTACGACATCACCACCTGTCCAGACTACTCGAAGCCAAACATGGCTGCCTTATTTCCCTTTTCCAGTCTATCCTCAACCTCCCAAGCAGGAAACCCCTCCTACCCACCCTAAACCAGCCAGTGACGTGGTCGGACATACACTTCATGGAATAAATGCTGAATTTTCAGGACAATGGGAGCCACAATCCATGCCGACACTACCAAAACCCCCAGTTTCAGAGGGACCTTTGGGACAGACTTATCAGTCTTTATATCATTTTCCCCCTTCATTTGCAGGTCAAAGTCCTTATGAGACACGTGTGCCACCCACACAGCAAACGCGTACACCAGCTTCAATGTACCAAGAGCACAAACCTCAACCTCTAAAACATCCAGGGGGATCTACATTTGAAACCCATGAAAATCAATATTACCCATTAAATTACTATTCTCAGACTGTCTTCCCTTTTCCGCCATGGCCTGAAAAACCCTTTGTTGCTCCAGAGCCACCCATAACACCTCAACCTGAAACTCCAAAAGGCCAAATCAAGCAGCTTCATGACCTCTACTATTACTTGCAGCAATCCAAAAACCCTCAATCTGTCGCCCTCCCCCCTGCTCCACAGACACCATCACTAATTGTGCATCCTAGTGATCCAAGACCAATGGATTCAGTTCTGTCACAATCGAGTTATACTGGAATGTCACAGTATCATCAACCCCCTGCTCTGTATTTACCATCTGTGCAGTGTCCTCAGGTTTGCCCAACTGGGATTTCCAACTGTTGTCCACAAATTTCTTTTCATCAACATCAACATCTACATCACATAGTTCCAGTCGGAAACGATGGCAAAGACAATACTCCAATCAACCCAGGACCCCCAGTCGCCTCCTCAGTGGCTCATTCTGGGTTTGACTATGATTTGGTTCACCCGCAATATGATCAGAAACCAAATGAGGAACAGGAAACTGAAGTTGATGCAGCCTCTCCTCCTGCCTCGCATCAATTCCTTGCAGTGGGAATGCGGCATAAAGTGGAGACACATCTCCAGCCACCAGATGGCAACATTGTTACACAATCTGGAAGTAATCCAAGCAAAGGTACAGATCCTGGACAAGTCTACCAACATTTTGAACCCAATTTACAATATTCCTACAGGCCAGTTCTATCACAAGATGGGGGTCTTCAAGGTCCAGCTGAAACATTCTCTGGTCTGTTTTCTAAACCTCACTATAACTCAGTAAAGCCAGAGAGTCAGTATGAGCCTAATAATTTACTGGAAAATTACCCTCTTCTACCTCAAAACACTAGACATTCCTTTGAACCTAACCTCATGGACATAAATAAGCGTGTACAGTTGCAACCATCCACTTATGGAAACGCCAAAAGACCCATGCCCATAACCGAACCTGACCTCTACCTGTTCCCTCACCCAATGCTCCAAGATGCACAAACGCCTACTGTAAGGAAGCTTTCCATTCCTAAACATTCATCACCAATGCCACAACTTGTGAACGGCTTGAAGAAACCCACCAAACGTGAAGGAACTGATTGGGCACATCCAGAACCAAAGAATTACAGGCTACTCGGGCATGGTCCACCGGATAGCGAGTTCAGAAAATCTCCACTGCCTCCTGGAGAAGGGTTTGGACAATCAGATAGCACAGGTCCCCAGGATGCAAGTAATCCCAGAAATAATCCCCAGCATCCTCAGAATCTAAAGCACCAAAAATCTGAACCTCCAAAATGGTTGGATGGAAAGGCCAGTGATTTTGACTTTATGCCAAGTCCAAGTGAAAAGTCAGAGTCCCTGTTATTCTCTGCTTCAGATGTCTTTCACGCTGTGCCTTTGTCCCAGGAACCTTTGGTAGGCGCAACAAATTTAAAGGCTGAAGTTGAGTCATTTAAAGACTTGTGGAAAGTCCGTAGGGTTCCAGACAAAGGGTTTCCTGTGAAGCCATTGCAGCATTGGAGTTCTGCAAGTGACAACCAACAAAATGGTATGTTTACTATTTAATATACCTTACTTTTGGTGGAAACTTTAACCAATTGTTTGGTCTCACCACATGTGGTTTCTTGTAGGGCTGTACCAACCTGTCCGGAAGAAAGAAAATATGAAGCAGCAAAGACCTGAATTTGTGAATAAATGATTAAAATTGTAAACTCTGGCATGTGCTTTTTTTTTTTTTTTTTTTTTTAACAACTCAAGGAACTGGAGTTTCAAGAATGAGTTTATACTCTGGTAACAGTGCATTGCCCTTGTTTACTTGCTTATTTTACCATGAACTTGTGCTTCCTGAACATTGACCCTTTGGGTAAATATACTCTAGGATTTACTCATTCATCAGTGGTCACAGACTGAAACTCTAAAAAATTTTAGATGCATTTCTTAAACTGGTAAAATATTGTACTGTTCCACACAGCTAGTTGTTAGTTCTGTTTTGTTTTGTTTTTTTTCCCTAAAATATCTTTGTTAAATTTTCAAGAGATGAAACTTATAACAAAAACATACTTTTGGCTCTCGTAAACATTGATTTGAATTTTATACAGGCCACAAAGATCCAAGAGAAGTACATGTGAAAAAAATGAACTGAGGGCACATTGTCATACGTCCACATGATCAGAGAAAGATTCATAGAAACAACGAAACATCAATCAAATGTTATTAGTGGGATGGAGCACTCAGACCTATGATACAAACCATTTTGAGAATCATGGCAATATTCAAACCAATATATGACAGGATGGGTTCTCCTGTTTCAGGAAATGCATCTTTGCTGTGTAGTTTACACATCAGATCACCCAGAGCAGGGGTGTCCAACCCTGGTCCTCGTGAGCTACTATCCTGCACATTTTAGATGTTTCCATTTTGCAGCACAGCTGATGGTCATTATCATTCTTCTGCAGAGCTTGATGATAGGCTCATCATTTGAAGAGGGACACATCTAAAACATGCAGGACAGTAGCTCACGAGGACCAGGGTTGGCCACCCCTGGTCCAGAGCAACGTATTCAAGTGTCCATCTGTTAATTCTGTTTTTAAAAGTGTTTTTCTTTTTATCATGTGAAATAAGAAAAGTAGAAACCTTAAGAAGTCATTCATAGCCTTTTAAAGTGTAAAAGTAAAAGAAAAATATTATTAAACTCTATATTATGTTAAGTGTCTGAGACATTTCTAGATTTGGGAAGTGTTTTTTTTTTTTTTTTTTTTTAACCATTTCTACTCGTGAAAATGTCAGTGGGTTCACAGAAAAGTCATTGGCATGAATAAACATAGTAGACAAATGGTGTATTTTGCAATTTCCCTCATGAATGATTAAATTCTTTTTGGTGCCATTGGTGAAGTGATCAACATCCTCATCAAACTTATAATAATCACATGTATTTTTTGCTGTGTGTGCAGTACTTTAATATATTATTAATGGTGAAAAGCAAATATTTGGTTGATTTAAATACATTTATTACAAAAACAAAAGATAGTTGGTTTTAAATGTAATTTTTATTAGTAAAATCAAGAATCTTCACATGGAGGTGTATGTAATACATAGTGCTCTTCTGACTACATTTAATTTGCAGTTTCTTCTTGGCATACAGTGCCTTGGTGTTAAAGTCCCCGTGAAATCAACTTCAGTGTTAAGTGCTTCCATTATGTCATCTATACTCCAGTATGTGACCCAACTATCAACAAGTAGTCTTGTAGGTTCTCCTAATGGTATTTTAGAAATGTAATTTGAAGAATGAGGACTAGCTGCTTTAACAAACCACCTAAATGGTTTGTTCTACGTTGTCTCTGAGTAAAATGGACTTTTCAGAAGTGGGTGAGATATGTAAATATGCAAAAGCAAATTACACCCTGTTGGCCTTTTCATAAGGACTTTAAATCTTCTTAACCCTAGAACACTCTCACTATTAAAAAGTAACACCATCACTATTGCCGGGTGATTTTTTTTACCTGATATAATGTAACCAACAAAAAAGTACTTGTCATAAAAATAGATCACAATATGACAACACATGACAAATTAGTGGTTTTCTTTTATTTTCAACTGTGGCATGTCTAACAAAATGAAAAAAAAAAAGTCATGGGAGGACCCTAAAAATGCTCCAAAATTACTGAAACATTAGGAATTCAAGAACAAAAAAAACCCAAAAAAACAATAATACTGATGGTGTAAACTTGGTCTTTGCTCCGCCCATTCCTGGGTCATGTGACACTTCCCTGGTGAAGGCACAGACTCCTGGACACTCACACAAACACAACAGATTGAAAATCATGTAAATACATTTGCTCTGGTGAAAATCACCCGGTGATGGTTTAGGCTCTAGGGATAACACAGAAAATACAACTTGCCATTGATGGAAACAAACAAGAGTGTGTGTCCCATAATAAGGACCTGAATACTTAGAAGAATCTGATCCGTCCAGGACATAAAGGTTTAAGAAGAACAGGGCCTAGCAAAACTGCAGGGGTGTCAACAGCGACAGGTACAGCGACAGGCTCAGCTACAGCAGACACATCTCTCTTGAAAACAACCACAGGGACTTCAGCACTTTGAGAGGCATCTGAGGCTGATGAATCGTCAGCAGGTGGTGCAGGATCTGCTGCTGGAGCAGGATCTGCCGCTGGAGCAGGATCTGCCACCGGTGCAGGATCTGCCGCTGGAGCAGGATCTGCCGCTGGTGCAGGATCTGCCACCAATGCAGGATCTGCCGCTGGAGCAGGACCAGCAGCAGCAGGAACCACTTCGTCGGACTCATTAGACTCGGACAGGAGGGTGCTCAGCAGGGGATTGTGGTGGGTGGTCAGTTTATGGTGTCGCAGACCGTGCTTTCCATCTCCGTAGATCATTGGGTGAAACCTGGGAGCTGCAGCTGTCGTGTCGTTGGTTTGCACACCAGATATCTGGAAAAGTAAGTCAACAGAGTCTTAGAAAAAAGCAGAGCTAGAATACTGAAGTTGGCACAAAGATGATGGATGTTACCGTCTGGGAGAACATCTTGCAGACCACAGTATGACTAGTGTTCAAGCCGTTGGCAGTGCAAATTCCACGTTCCTGGCAACAACAAAAAAAGACACAAGAATGGCATGACTTTTAAATCAGTTGAGTTTATTTTAAAGTCCTGCAAAAAGCATGAATGACCAGGTTTATTTGACATTCTTTTGCTTTAGATTAGCAGAATGACTGACTTATGTGTGTTATCTGTTTGAGTGCACTTACAGCCATGATGTCGTTCAAAGGCAGGCAGATATCATCTGTGCAGTTTGCCTCAACAACAACGTATTCTGTTATATACCGTGGTCCACCAGACACCATCTGAAACAACAGGTTCAGAAGTCAGCCATGATCTGACAGATCCATAGGTGTAGGAACCAACAAACCAGCCTCGAAAGATTTGTCATATTCTATTTTCTCTGTTGTCGATCCTAAATTATGGAGAAAAAATTCAATTTCCCCTCCTTTTTCATAATTTTTTAAACTTCTACTTGCATGTTCTTTTACTAATTTTATCTTATTTTCTCTGCCAAAGAGGTTATGTGATCATTCCATATGTTTCATTTCTTTTTTCTTTTTTTTTCAATATTTTTTTATTGTTTTTCAAAACCACAATGTAACTTACAAAAATACAAAAGAGAAAAGAAATTAATAAATACAAATGAAAGAAACAAAAAGGAAAGAAAAAACAAAGAAATTTAGTAAAATGAAATGGGGCGTACAACTTAGAATGAAAAAGGTACATGACTTTTTTTTTTTTTTCTAAACAGAAGTCCAACTCATGTGTCATGAAACTTGGTGAAAAATTAGGACACGCACGTTAACATTAAGAGCAGATACTACAATTATTAAATGATGAAGCAGAACATAAAATGGTTACAGTTATATTAAGAAATTAATAAACTCACTGACCATAAACAGACAAATTATAACTAATAGTGATGTCAGTGGGAACAAAAGATAAAGGAGGAAAACACGAGTTAAACTTTTTTATTGTGTGGACGATGCCTTTTAACTACACTGCAAAAAAATGGGTTCTTACCAAGATATAAAAACTTAGATTTAGAAGCTTTAGTTAACTGATCTTGTTTTTGAGTTAATTTCTTATTTTCAGGGTTCATGCATCTGTACACTGTAAAAAATAAAACATTGAATCAACTTAAAAATTTTCTTCAATAGGACACACAAAAAAAATTAGTTGAGTGAACCAAATTAACCCTTTAATGCATGAATTATGAGAACCTTAATCAAGATTTTTTTTTTCCCTTAGCATTTTTATTCCTCTTTTGGCATGAAAAAAACAATGTGATTGAAATTTTTTTTATTAACCTATTTTTCATGGCGTTCCAAAAACATCCACTCAGCTGGACATGATTTAATTAATTAAATTTTTGAAGCAAAGAAACATGTATTTACTGACATACTGCCTGAAACTTATGAAATAAACATTTTAATGCTGCTAATCTGATGTTTTCTCACATTTTAACATATGTGAGAATTTTAATAATTTTAGTGATTATTCACTAATATGAAAAAAATAACTTTTTGTTTTAAAAAAAAAAAACTATTAATTACAGTCTAAGAAGAATTAGAAACTGATTTACACAAACATGTTAGTGCAGATCAGGTTTATCTAGAACAGTAGAGTTACAGTAATGGTATGAATGTCAGTGTATTATGGGATGGTGCATAAGTGTCCACTGTGTTGGCTGATATGGAACTAAAACAATAAAACCCATGAATATAGAAGAAAACAGCTGTAGAATAACTGTCCACTGTAGTGAGCAGTATGAATGAAAGGGTTAAATTACATTTTTAAAATTTTTAGTTTAATTGTTTCACTCAACTCATTTTTTTGTGTGACCTATAGAAGAAAATGTTTTAAGTTGATTCACTGTTTTAGTTTTTACAGTGTAGACCTGTTGATTTCTAGATTTAACATCTGAGTTCAACAAATTCTCCTGCTGCATGGACAGATGTTTCATTTGTTTTCAGGAGCTTTTCCCTCACACTTAGAGTTTTTATCTTGTTTTTAGACACCCCCTTTTTTGCAGTGTACTTTTTATTGTTTAAATGAACGGACTTGACTTGAGAAACTTACAAACTCTAACTGATCATACTCGTGCTCACCTGCGTAGACATCCGTCCAACCTCCAACAGAACGTACGTCACGTTGACTGTGTTATTGTTGAATGTTGCCAGAGAGGCCTGCACAAAGTCCAGTGCTGCCGTGTCGTTCAGGGGAAGGAGGGTCGGACAGCCCAAGCAGAGGTCCTCTGTGGATTCTACATGTGAACAGAAGAACACATAATGTTCTGTATACACTAGGACACTTCTGCATGTGCTCAGGTTAAAGCTTTCATGTATGAATTATGAAAACCTAAGTCACACTGCAAATGATTAGGTTCTTACCCAGATATACAAACCTCGATTTAGAAGTGTTAGATAATTGATCTTCTTTTCAGTGTTCATCCATCTGTACACATTCTTTTTTCTAAATTTAACATCTGAATTCAAGAAACCTTGTCCAGTGAAATTCTCTTGCTGCATGAACAGATGTTTCACTTGTTTTGAGGAGCATTTTCCTCACATTTAGTGTTTTTTTTCTGGTTTTAAACACCCTTTTTTTGCAGTGCAAGATTTTTTTCCTTTTTTAGGCATGAAAAAAACAATGCAATTAGATTTTTTTTTTTTATGAACCAATTTTTTTTTATGAGGGTAGATTTGTTTCTTTATTTGCTTTAACCCCCCACCCCAAAAAAAAAATATTAATAAAAAAAAAAAGTGTTCGAATAAAAAAAAAATAATCAAAAAATTATATATGAACACTTTTTACCTCTGCCAAGGAGGTTATGTTTTTGCCGGCGTTTATCTGTCTATCTGTCTGTCTGTCTGTGTACAAAATAACTCAAAAGTTATGGACAGATTTGGATGAAATTTTCAGGATAGCTTGGGAATGATACAAGGACCAATCGATTAGATTTTGGTGAAGATCAAACACTACCTTGGCGGAGGTCTGCACCTTCTGAGTGCTTTTCTAGTTTTTCATTGAAAACGTCTGTTTTTTCTAATTTAAGTTAATTTGTATACTTTTTGTTTGAAAGTTTTTTTAAATTGAATTTTTTTGTTTTGTTTGTTAAAGCAATAAAGAAACAAATCTATCGTCATAATTTTTTGTGGAGTTCCAAAAACATCCTCTTGACAGCAATGTGTTTAATTTTTGAAGCACAAAATGCAATAACAGGAAGTGATAAACTGTGTGAAAACTATAAAATAAAAACATTTTAATGCAGCTAATCTAATGTTTCTCACATTTTATCATATACTGCAATTCATTTATACTCAAACATGTTAGTGCAGGTCGGGTTTATCTAGAACAGTAAAGTTACAGTAATGGTATGAAGTGCAGTGTATTATGGGATGGTGCATAAGTGTCCACTGTGTTGGCTGATATGGAACTAAAACAATAAAACCCATGAATATAGAAGAACAGCTGTAGAATAACTGTCCACTGGAGTGAGCAGTATGGATGAAAGGGTTAAAGCTTTACCTTCTGTTTTACACTTGAACGCTGTCACAGTCAGAACTCCTCCAACCCTCTTCAGAACCACATCACAGTCTCCTTCTACAGCCTGAGCACAGACAAACGACCAGACAGTTGTGTTATTTACAAATTCTTTCATATTCTGAACTTGGTCTGAACCATCTCTTCTCTTCCTCACCGTCAGTACTTTGGGTCTGACTGTACAGTTGGCGACAGGTGTGGGGTCCAACACATGACAGTCTGTCTCCAGCAGGTCCACTTCCAGGACATACGTGTTATTTCCATCAGGCTAAAGACGGGTGAAATAATATACACTTACACGACAGTATATGACTGATATATGCACAGAAATGACACGTTTCAGTGTCTTGAATGTGCATTCAAATAAAATAAACCCTTTCATCCATGAATTATGAGAATTTTAATCAAGATTTTTTTTTCCAAGTGTTTTTATTCCTTTTTGAGAATGAAAAAAACAAAACAATGTGATTGATTTTTTAAAAGAACCTTTTTAAAGTTACAAAAACCATGTGGTTCTATTAATATTAAGAGCAAACAGATGTATTTACTGATATATGTTGTGAAAAGTATGAAATAAAAATATCTGTAATACTACTAATCTTTTTTTTTAAATGTTTTTAATTTATTTTTTTAAATTATTGTAACATTTTAAAATTTATTTATTTTTGTATTTACTTTTATTCTTTTTTTATATTTACATTTTTCTAATTTAAATCTTTTTTTAATGCTGCTAATCTGATATGTTTTCATATTTTGACATACCTGCATGCACATAATATGCACAAAAAAA
>JAQQZY010000010.1:5327341-5339587 GCA_030068375.1 Ostorhinchus rueppellii | reverse complement strand
TGTTACAGTGTGTTACCGTGTGTTACGGTGTGTTGCAGTGTGTTACAGTGCGTTACAGTGTGTTGCAGTGTGTTACGATGTGTTACGGTGTGTTGCAGTGTGTTACAGTGCGTTACGGTGTGTTGCAGTGGGTTACGGTGTGTTGCGGTGTGTTACGGTGTGTTACAGTGTTACAGTGTGTTGCAGTGCATTACAGTGTGTTACAGTGTGTTGCGGTGTGTTACGGTGTGTTACAGTGTTACAGTGTGTTACGGTGTGTTACAGTGCGTTACAGTGTGTTGCAGTGTGTTACAGTGTCTTGCAGTGTGTTGCAGTGTTACAGTGCGTTACAGTGCGTTACGGTGTGTTGCAGTGTGTTACAGTGTGTTGCAGTGTGTTTGTCGTACCCTCTGTACAGTCGGAGCCTTCATACGGTCTGTGACATTCACAGCTGTAGCTCCTCCACCCGTGGCTCACGCAGCGGCCTCGGTTTTGACACGGGCTCTCCACGCACTTGTCTCTGTCACTGCATCCCAACGTCATATTTGCCTGGAATTCGTCTTGGCTCCGAACAGGCACCACCAGACGGGAGCCCACAAACATGTCTCTGAAGCAGCCCAGGAAACCAGGCGGCTGGTCTGTGTCATCCTCCGTTCCCCAGCCCCCCCCCACTGCCCCGATGAAGAGGCTTTGTTGTGCTGTTCCCGGTTTGGGGAGGCCGGGGGCTTGTTCAAGCAGCTGGACCTCAGTGCCTGTGTTTCTTGTGCAGTTTCCTTCAGTGCAAATCAGGTGGATTCGACTGTTTGAACCACTGAGGGATGCTTCCACTGTGTGCCACCTGCTGTCGGACAGGTTCTGTGGAAGCAGCTCCTGAACCAGGGTTCTGGATCCTTGACCTCTGCGACCCTGGAGGCACAGGTACCCACCTCTGAGCTCAACACTAAGGAGAAGGTCACCTGTTCTGTGCTGTAAAAGGGTGCCGGCCAGCCGATCTGTCCTGAAGCTGAATGTAACATTAACAGGGGCCTCCGGATCCAGAACCTGGGTGTCTACGTACATATAACCCTGGGACTCGAATGAAAACACAGTGGGGGTCTGGCATGTCAGGCCTGTGAATCCAGGAAGGCAGAGGCATGTGTAAGTGTGGTCACCGTCAACAAGCAGGGGGGAGCATATTCCTCCGTTCACACACGGGTTGGTGTCGCAGCCGGAAAGTGCGATGGTGCAGGTGTCGCCCCCGTACAGACGCCCGTTTTGGCTCTGACGGGAGCAAAGGCATCTGGAGCCTCCACTGTGGCTCTGACATACGCCACCGTTTTGGCACGGCTGCTCCTCACATCCAGTTATGGTCTCGTCTGAGAGAGTCCCTAAAAAGACAAATCCAAGCCGTTATGACATTTACCAGAAACAGCCAAAGAAGATGAAAGATAACCAGAGGTGGAAAAAGTACTCACATTCTGTACTTAAGTAGAAGTACAGTTACTTGGGTGAAAAAATACTCTCATAAAAGTAGAAGTACTGATTCAACTCCTTTACTTAAGTAGTAGTAGTAGTGTAGTTTCCTTTCAAGCACACAGAATCAAACAACATGATCAAACTAAATTTTCTGCACTCGAAAAGCAGTGGGAAGATGTATAACTTATAGACTCCTCCCCTTTTTAATAAACTAATAGTTAAATTAATTTTGCTTCCTTTGCTTTGCTATCACAATTTTATTTCTTACAGTTTACAACAACACAAAAACATCTGTACAGTCATTCATGTACACTTTTCAGTTCCTCACACACAATCAGATTTACAAAATCAGTTGTATGAACTATATTATTTATATGCAGTTCAAATATTCACAACAAAATACAATGTGCAGTAGATATGATAATATCTCCTCATCATAATAACTAGTTTGAATAATATTCTATTTTATGCATACTTCTAAGTAAAAGTTAAAAAGTACAACTTCTAAATTGTAATAAAGTACATTAGTAAAAAAATAAAGCTGCATTTTTTGCCATTAATGAAACAATACTTATTTAACCAAAATCATATAGAGAATCAAATAATCATATAAGAATTTTCATGGGTATGGGCACAGGTAATGCAGGTGGGTAGTGGGCAAGAAAGTGAAAAAATAAAAGAAGATTTATGGATGAAAATAATTTTCAGGATATTTAATGAGGATAATCATCTAATTTCACCGTAGTTGTTTTATTTTGAAGTGTTTGATTGTTTATTTAGTTTCATTATTATTATTTATTATTATTATTATTATTATTATTATTATTCCCCTGTGTTTTGTATTATGTTTGTGTCTAAACTAAACTAAACTAAACTAAACTAAACTAAACTAAACTAAACTAAACTAAACTTCAGCTCTTTTTATATACGGTTAAAGACGCCATTGAGCAGCACATGTGACAGATTTCTTGATGGTGTGTGTTTAAGCCAAAACTAAAGCCCTTAAAAGGGAGTTAGTGAGTAGATAATGGGTTTAATCAGGGGTTCTCAGTTTTAAAGGCATGTTCACAGCCTGGACTCCTTCTCTCCTCCTCTGGTTTTCCCTCTGAAGTGATGTATTTTACTGTCACATCCTTTTAGTTTGAAAAAGTAACAAGCCTATTCTGAGAATGTAACTAGTATAAAGTACAGATATCTAAGCAAAACTATAGGGAGTAAAAGTCAAAAGTTACCAGGAAAATAAATACTCAAGTAATGTACAGATACCTAAAAAAAATCTACTCAAGTACAGTAATGAAGTACTTATACTTTGTTACTTTCCACCTCTGAAGATAACTAAATATCTTGTAGGGTATGACAGAAACAGAAATCTGACATTATGGTCTGCAAAGTGTGTTTGGTGAGATGTCTGTAAGTTTTTGTTTGTCCAGGTTACTGTTGAACCTTAATAGTTTTTATGGTTTTGTTCTTCAAAATGTTTCTGATGAAGTCTCTTGGAGAAAACAAAAAAAATCTAATTGAACTTCGAAAAACTACTAAGGAGTTTGCTTGGTTACATTTCTGAAAACTAGAAGAAATAATAACCCACAGGTTTCCAACCTTTTTTTCCCCCTCATGACCCCATTTTAACATCACAAATTTCCGATAACCTAAAAAGGAGCCTGATAAATCATGTGCGAAAATGTATTTTTTCATGTTGATGTTTATGTTTGCTTTATCAGACCCAGTTGCTTTAGTGCATATTTTGTTTTTTTAAACGTTAAATCTCATGTACCAACAACAACAACAACGCTTTTTCAGATATTTAGTTTAAATTCCTTTTTTGCAATAGCAGTCTGAATGGGTAATGCCTTAAAAAACAATGAATATTCACATTTAGACAAAAAATAACTCTTAAAAATACACAGCACTGAAACATAACAGACACAAAATACGTTTGAAAATGCTCTAAGTGGAATGTTTTCATGACTTCATTTGAGTTCAAGATCTGCAGTCCAACCTGAATTAACATTAGAATGTATTGATTTTAAAGCAAAACCACCAAAACAAACTGACGTATTCCCTTTGTAATCATAAACATTTCAATCTGTCATTTAATTACATTACTTTTTGCAGTAACTGTTATGGTTGATAACTTCCAAACTGTAAATCTGGCAAGAAACTGAAATTTACAGCATATGGAAAGTGCTGTTGTGTATTGTACTCTACAATTTTTGTGCATCAGAGGTGAAAGAATAGCTCTAAAAATAAAAATCAGATAAGATTCAACTGAAACAACACCTACACATTTACTAACATTAAACAATCCATAGATTACCTGCATAAAGCAACCATAATATCCAAACGTGCACAGTGAATGTCAACATCGTCCTTTAAAAATCCTCAAAACTGAAAGATATTTGGTGAAATCTTCATTTTATATTAACTACAGGCGGTGAACACATATGTGCAACTCCATCTTCATCCTACTCCTCAGTGCATGTGTGTGTTCAGTGAAATGCTGGGAGCGCTGCAAGCCAGATAGGAGGGATTAAGCTAATGCACTTACACTGACTTACACATTAAATATGCTGGCAAAGGGAGGGGTTCACGAGGCTAATTTGAGCAACTGCACACATCTTTCCGAGAGTGAACAGAAAAATACACTGAAGTGACAGCTGAGGTGACAGAACTCAGACAGTCAATCAGCATAAGCACAAAATTCACTTTACTTTCTATATTTTTTACAACTCTCGTCCTTTGTTATAGAATATTGCATCAAAAATCAATAAAGAAACACCTCCTGAGAAATGTAGTTTTATTTTACGTATTTATCTGATCATCTTGGAGTACTCTTTGCATAAACAGATACACGTGTGCATTCACACATGTACTAGCGTGTGTTTCAGTTGAAGACTTTTGGCTCCAGCAGGTGGTTGGACTATGGCCTAGGTTCTGAGGTCACTGCGTCTATAATGGGAAGTCTCTTGGTTATTAAAGACCTCTGGTGTCTTGACGAATACGGAAGTTTGTCTTGTCATGGGGTGTCCTTCAATTATTCAGTTATAGGCTTACTAATGGTTTTACTGCTGTTTTTAGTCCTACTATTTTAAAATGTGTACAGTTGAGAACAATGTTGTCTTCAGTGTTGGAAGATGTGACTGTTTGCTAATTTTTCTAGTTATTTATTACCCGTTTGTGTCATGGAAACACAGAAATCTTCATGAAAAGTCCCCACATTTTTTTTTTTTACCTCTAAGGCGCAGGTGTCAAACATGCAGCCCGGGGGCCAAATCCGGCCCACCAAAGGGTCAAATCCAGTCCATGGGGTGAATTAGTGAAATAAAAATATCATGCTAAGAATACTGTTATGACCCTAATTTGTTTATTTTCCGTATAGTGTACTTTCCCCCCAATCCTGTAGGGGTGCTGTGTTTGTTGTGTCATCGTTTTTCTTTCAGGAAGAGGCAGCTGATTGGAGGACCCTGTTGATTCATCTTGTAAAAATGTCTCTCTCTCTCTTGGTCACTGCCAACCACCAACCGGTTCGTGTGTGTTTTCACTTCCAGACATTGTGTATTCATTTGAAAAATTTGTAAATAGTAGATATAGAATTTTGTGTTAGTTTTGATAGTGTGTATTGTTGTAGTAGGAGAGGGCGGCTCTTTTTGTTTGACTTTTTCTCCTGTTTTTTTTTTTGTTTAGGGAGTTTAGATTAGAATATTGTATTTTCTTTTCCCTATTCTGTTTTGAGATTTTTACCTTTTTGACGAAGAACTTTTGTTTATTGTTTTAGCCAACCCTACTCCTACCCTCCTTTTATTGATGAAATAGTAAACAGTGTGTAATGTAGTTTTGTTTTGGTCTGGCTTTTGTAACTTGGGAGTTGGTAGTGAACAAATTGAGCATATTACGTACGTCCTAGTAAACCCCTAGGGTGGGGCGTAACAATATTATCAATCAAGGACATTAACATCATTTTAGTTTCGGTTCCACATTCAGCCCAATTCAATCTCCAGTAGATCAGAACCAGTAAAATACTGTCATAATAACCTATAAATAAATAATGAAAACTCACTCAGTCTTCTGTTTGTTTTAGTGTCAAAAAAGAGCAAAGTTACATGAAAATGTTTACACTTGTACACTATTCTATCACATAAAAGAGAATAACCTGAACAAATATGAACAACTTTGTGTAATTTGACCAATATTCAGTTTGTTTCTAAATGTTTTGTGCATTTGTAGATCCACTGTGATCTGTACATTGTCATGCACATTTGTAAATGAGAAACTAAGACAAATATTAAAATTGCACTTATTTTTCATACGAATTTTTTTTAAAGTTCTTCATGTTATTCATATTTTTTAAAGGATAGATTGTAAATGTTGTGACTACTACTACAGTAGAGTTTTTCATCAAGTAATTTTACTCTTTTCACTCTAAAACATAGACAAATGTATGGAGTTATCATTATTTATATATTATTATTTTACTGGTTCGGCCCACCTCAGATCATAAGATGTGGAACCTGAACTAACATGAGTTTGACAGCCCTGCTCTAAGGCCTTCATCACACTATATTTAATACTTGTTTGTCCATATAAGATGTCAGTCAAGGCCGATATATGTGCATATTGTTAATTATTATTAGAATAATGTGGTGGTCATTGTGCAGAAAATTGGTTGTTGTCAGTGTTTTATAATTATATGTGATAAATCTGGATACATTTTAATTTGTATGTTTTAAATTACTGCTATACAACATTAAAACTGAGCTCACTTCAACTATTTTACAAACAGCTGTGAAGTACAACCCACACCAATGCCATCATATTACATAATATATTTATTGCTGTACATATTTCCCATAGATCTCGACATTCTTTAAAAAAAAAAAAAAGACTGAGAAATGCATATGTATCACAATTATAACTTTACTGAACCCATGAATCTAATGTTGACCAAAATTGTGTACACTTAGTGCTACATGTATCATTTTTGTAACAATTAAAATGAGTGACAGCAATATTAATTACCATAAATTCTGCAGGAAAACATATCAATAAATTTTAAAATAGAGTACAGTGACCTATTTCAGTCAAATAAATGTATAAAAATCTATTTAACACACATATTTGCAGAAAAATATTTTTTGTGTTTCAAAATGCATCAGAGAGATACACCAAAAAATGCTGTTTGTTTATTTATTTAATTTCCATTGTTAACAAAATAACAATGGATGTGTTTCATTATCTTGCTGTAACATCCGTTTTCTCGTGAAAGGAACAGAGCTTAGGGAGCATATGGGTTTGTAGAATGGCACAATATTTGGCAAAGTTCCGATTCTTTGCGCAATGTATCCTGTATCCTGGGGTGTCCGAAAAATTTCCCCCCACTGCTACGTCAGCTAATAGCGTTTCGACTACATTACCCACAACGCAACATTTCCATGAACTCTGTCATGACCCCTACCTTACAGCTCGTGATTATTCCTCTCTGTTTATTTCACTTTTTACTTTTATATTTTGAAAGAAATCGCAAGACACTGCTTACATATATATTTTCTACGACACGTTCTGTGGCTATTCCAGTTGCTTAAATACTAAAATAGACGTTTTAACGGACAAAAGCTGAACCAACCAATAGGAAAGCGGCTTGTTACGATGTCCGACATTTCTGGTACGATGGGAAGATGGGGCGTTACATATTTTCAGACAATTAGTATTTTCTAGTTTATTTCGCACATTACCAATGTCAGCCGGAGTATAAATTGCTTTTGAAATGCAACACATGTATAAAAGGTAAGAAATTATGAAAACATACCGATATATTTCTAAGTTTTCGAGGTAGCAGTATGGGTCGTTTGTCAACACTCTCCTCGGAGGGGGCCCACCCATCAGCTCACAACATACCGTTAGGGGTCCTTGAGGTGGAGAGCGAATATGAGAATACCACAGCCTTTAGCTTTTCGGACAGAAAACCGGATTCTAGCTTTGCTTTCTCATGCCTCCATTGTCTACTGAGTGCAACGTTGACGTTAGCTGTCATTGTTTTGTGTGCTCAGCTTCAAATGGCCCAAACACCTAAGATATATTCATTATTGTGTATCTTTCAGTGAAGTTACTATGTGCTATCAGAAATACTTTCCATTTTATTACAGTGTCAAGCTAATAGTACCATAGCTATAGCACGTATGTTACCGAAAGTCTCATGTGTATTCTGTTGTATCGCGATCTTTCATCTCAGATCACAGAAAACTGTCAAAACTATTCCACTAACTCGACAACATATGAACACTTGTGCATGGTTTTGTCTGATTTTACTATAGCTGTGATTATGGTGACCAAATGAAAAAAAGGAAAGGTGGAGTAAAGGACTATATTTGTGTGTGACATGTTAGTAATGAAAAGTGAAGGTTTTCAGCTGTTGAACGACTTAATTTAAATGCTATTTCAGTGCAACTTATTTTAACTCCCATGCTAATAAATACATGTGGTAGGAATTATAGAATTAACACAGGAATAAAAATATATACATAGGCATATTTTGACACTGAAAAACATCTATACTGTAATATTATAATTCTGAATGTTCTCTATGTTTTCTTGACAAGTATTTTTTTGTCCATAAATAATAACTGAAAATCCACAGTTGATGGTGTAGTTTCTCAACCTTTTACTCAGGACCCAAATTAGCCTTGGAGGAAATAATGATTTGACATTTATTATGATAGTTATTGATATTGACTAAAATGAACATTTCTATCATAACATTTATGGACATGTTGAAAAGGCTGTAATTTTAATGACAGTTCATTTTCCTTTTTAGTTGTAATAATTGGTAGCCAGTCAAATACAACAATGAAGAGAAAGCCTGCTACTCCTCTGCGTCCCAAACGCAGCAGGCCTGTGAGGACCAGTAATGAATTTGTCACAGAAAATGCCACTGTTCTGAGCGCCCGTTCCCTGCCAAAGTCAGTGAGTGTCCCCAAACCAGCTTCACAAAGCAAACACCTGACTATGTCCCAATACAGTCACAACCTCCTCAAGTTCCTGAATGAAGACCGGACCCGGCAGAGGTTCTGTGATGTCTCAGTGTCTGTGGGTGGGAAGGTTTATTATGCTCATAAGGTGGTGTTGGCCCATGGGAGCAGCTACTTCCATGCTGAGCTGTCCAAGAACCCAGCTACAACACTTGTGACTCTAGACCACGTGGAGGACACTGTTTTCCAGCACCTGCTTGGATTTTTATACACATCTGAATGCATCGTAACAGAGGCTGACCTGCCAGCTCTAATGGAAGCAGCTAGATTCCTGGACATGATGGACATACTGAAGCTGCTGTGTGAAGAAGGCAGCCTCCACCCTGTTAGTGCAACACAAGGCCAGGCTGAGATTAGAGGGTCTCCTCCAGTGGACGTGACCCCCAGTGACTCACCACTAGGTAATAGAGACATCCAGAATTCATCAGATATTCAGTGTAACCTCAGTGGTCACCAGATTAGCTCAGAGAACATCCTGCCAAGCCATGTCGTTGAAAACTATAGTGATACGCAGCAGGAAATCAGTACTGAGAAAGAAGAGACATCAGGTCCGAGGGCGGCTAATATGCGGAGATCAGCACGGAAGAGGAAATCAGTGACTAAAAGAAATGATGTGGAGGATATTGTCAACATGCCGAATGAAGAACAAAAAACTATATCACCAAAAGAGCTGGGAGAAGAAGCAGGTGAGGATGTTGTTGAAAACCAAACACCAAACCCTCAGGTCAACGACTCGTCAGATTCTAATCAGACTGAAGATCCTGCAGATGAGGAGGAGCAGGATGAGGAAGGGGAAGGGGAAATGACAGAGGCTGAAGCTTTCCAGATAAAAATTGTTGAGGTTTGGGGAGCAGGGAATGGTGCAACTCGACGGCGATCAGGAAGGACGGGGCCTCAGGCTGGGGGAGACGTGGAGGCTGGAAGCTCTACCCAGAGTCCGGTGTATCCTGAGGGTCTGGCTCCAGTCATCATCCAGACTGCCAGCAAAAAGACTCTGAAGTGTCCAAAATGTGACAAGACCTTTGACCGAGCAGGTAGGAAGCATGCAACAAGTTGTAGTGGAGTGAAGTTACAGTAGGTTACAGTGGACTAGTTACCCTGTTCTTTTTCTGATTAGATTTCTGATAGAATGTTCACCGCTGGTAAACATACTGGACACTGACATTTTTTGATTTTAAAAGGGAAATAGTCTGTTTTTTAGCTCATTTGTTTTTATTGCTGTACATACTTTCCATATATTCTAATTGTATCTTAATACAGACACTGAAAAATAGCATAGCTTGACTAAATCCAAAAACTTAATGTTGGCCAAGGACTTTAGTACACATTTAGTACTGGATATATACTTTTTTTTTAATCATGTTTAAAAAGAAAGAAAGCAAACTGGAGTCCTTTGACCTATTTGAGTGATAAGATAAGATTAGCTTTATTTGTCACATACACAATTATGCACAATACAATGCACAGTGAAATGTGTTTTGTTTTGTATCTGCATCCAGTTTCAATACAAAAATAAAAAATAAGGGTTCAATGAAAAAACGAGGTAGAATAGAAAAATAAGGTTCAGAAATATATATATATATACATATACATAAATAATCAAGTAAACAGAAGGAACACTGTTGTATACCATATAGGGTGCATTTATAAAAAGGTGCCAGTATTAGTGCAATGTCCAGTTTAAAGCTCAGAGTTGAACAAATGAATGGCCAGAGGGAAGAAACTCTTTCTCATCCTCTCAGTTGCAGTCTTTATGCAGCAATCGCATCTGCCTGACAGTAACAGAGAGAATAGAGAGTTTCCAGGGCAAGGCTGCTTCAGGATCTTCCCTGCCCTTGACCTGCATCTCTGCATGTAAATGTCCTGCAGGTTGGGGAGGGTGGATCTAATGGTCCACTCAGATGAACGGACCACCCTTTTGAGGGCTGAGAAGTCCTGTTTAATAAACTGTATGCAATTGAGTTTAAAAAATATATCGGCACCGAATCAATGCTTATATAAATCTGCTCGTTTTGAGAAAATACTAATGTCACAAAAAGTGTCAAAGCGGGATCTGCAGGAAATGAAATGCATTTTGTTTTTTTAGGAAAATATGAAAGTCACACCAGAGTGCACACAGGAGAGAAGCCATTCCAGTGTGAGATCTGTCTTCAGCGCTACTCCACCAAGTCCAATCTGACCGTCCACCAGAAGAAACACGCCTCCGACGCCCCCTTCCAGAAGAAGGAGCACAAGTGTCCATTCTGTAACAAACTCCACGCCAGCAAGAAAACTCTGGCTAAGCACGTCAGGAGGTGAGGACACATGAAACCTTTGTTACTTGAAGTCCACATTTTTCATTCAGACGACATGCAGAAATGAAAAGGTGAACTAGATGTTCATGAGTTCACTCTGTCCTGCCAGGTTTCATCCAGAGCACATCAAGGAGTTTCTCGCCAAGAGGAAGAGGAAGAGCGAAGGCTGGAAATGTGCAGTAAGAGCTGGTTTTATTACCCTCAACCTTCGCCACAGATGATTGTCATCAGTAGTCTGTCTGTCTGTCCATGTGTGCAAAAACTTTGGTGTGCACCAGAAGTTCTCAACTTTTAGTGTGTGTGTGTGTGTGTGTGTGTGTGTGTGTGGATGGGGGGGGGGTCAGCAGATCGTCAATTCTTTCAACTCTGAAGGCCGAGTTGAAAGTTGATTTTTGTCAAATTTTTATTGTTGTTGTACAAACATACCTAATGAGGAACTGAAATAATAATAGCTGTAAATTAGAAAAAGCATTTACAAGCACCTTTTGTCAATTTTTCAGATTTATGTGTCAGACTTTAGACAAAACATCAAAACTTCTCATAGAAACAAAGCATTTAATTGGTCAGTTTTCATTTTGAAAGATTTTTTTTTTAGCTTAAGTGAAAAATTTTGAAAACCAAGGACATTAAATAGCATTACTTTGATTTTATATCATTAATTCATAAAATTAATCACATATAATAATAAGTTGATGTTTTGTATAATTCTTAGGTTCTTCATAAGCAGTTTGATAAATAAATGGTTGTAAAAATATTTATTTATTTAGAATCATCATCACAATACTGACAGATTTGCTTAATAACATGTAAAGATAATTTATTCAGATTTCATCTAACACTCTGATACAGATTTGTCTGAAGACTTTCACCCGGAGGCCTCATCTTCAGGAACACATGATCCTCCACACTCAGGAACGACCCTTCAAATGCACCTTCTGTGATGAGTACTTCAAGTCCAGGTTTGCCAGACTGAAGCACCAAGAAAAGTTCCATTTAGGTGAGGAATGAGTGGAGAAATACATCTTTAAAACATTAGTGTAGGCACCCATAGTGCCGTCTGTTACCACAGTAATACACCAAACACAAATTTAAAAGGAAAAATATCTAAAAGAAAGCTAACAGTCTGAGACCAACATATATCACAAATAATTTCATAAAACACACTAATGTGACTAACTCTGCAGCGCTAAGCTAACACTGAACAGATCCAACAGCACAAGTAATATTTCTGTACCGCTAAAATCTCACTGAATGAGACAAAGATGAGCAAAAATTAGGGCTGGACAATATATCGCAAAAATATTGTTGTGGCGATAACAGAGTGTGTAATATTCATATGTCAAAGCCGTGCACTAATTGCTCTTCTTTTTTTTGTCTGAACTTTCTGTTTTCCACTCCATGGGGTACCACAGTGGTTTCCTCTATCACTCTAACATGCTAGTTTTTCTATCCAATAAACTGAAATAATGCTACTGCTGCTGGTTGAATGACAGTTT
>JAQQZY010000010.1:5273008-5286234 GCA_030068375.1 Ostorhinchus rueppellii | reverse complement strand
TATATATATGAAGCCAAGTGTTTGCTCCTGGAGGATTCTGTAGGGTTTCTGCCAATTGGCTTCAGAGTCTAGTTTCCACCAGCTCTATATGTAAAGTGTCATGAGACAACTTTTGTTATGATTTGGTGCTATATTAATGAAATTTGATATTTAATTTACTGTGACCACCATTTGGATTAATTCAATCTTCAATCATCTTGGGTCAACTGTCTGGATGTTTTCTTAAATAGTATTTTTCAGAAACACATTTTTGTTTGAAACACTTTAAATATTTGCTGTCCATTCCACTTGTACATTTATTAATATAAAGATTAAGAATTGCATGTGTGTGGTCATGCATTTTGGAACCTAACTGGGATCATCCGGATCCAGACAGTGAAAAGAATAAAAGACCATAAAATCCTCTGGAATATTCTGAAGGTGTGCAATACAACACAAGACTATTTAACATTCAGACAGTCGACCCAAGACAGTTGAAGAGTTACTCAAAGTAAACACTGATTTTACCTGCAGAAGCAGTTTGGTTCAGATTTTTGTTTGTGTCTTTCAATACCGTGCACTGTTTGTTTTCTAGAAATAAAACACACGTGCCCTATACAACTCTGCAAAAACAAAGCTGAAGGCTGCCAAAGACGTTTGCACAGTACTGTACATGTCCAGAACAATGCAGAGTACATCTACAAATAGGCTAGTCTTCTGTTTATATTTTTAGACTAAATGTACAAAGCTGTTTTACGGAGAAATGGGTCAGGGAGTGTCTATATTTTTTCAATTAAAATTCGTGTCGTGTACAGGAAATTAGTGGTACACTGGCTGTTACAGTTTGAATTCAGCGTAGTAATCGTTTCCTGGTTTTTGAGTTCAACCGGATGTGCCCATGAATAATCAGAAATCTTGAGTGTTGGCATGATTTTGTGAGGTCACTGAAATTTTTGCACTTCATTCTTGAATGCAAGTGAATTTTCAAGCTGTTCCTACGATATTATATTTTTAAAATAATGGCGACAGATGCACCAACCAGTCACCAGACAACCTTAAAAGAGATGTGTGAATGCATCTAAGAAAACAAAACTTCCTCTTTCCCATCACCCTGTCAACTGTGTATCTTTATCTCTTACAGAGTGCTATAGTCTGCGGCTCTTTACTTCCCACTTTTCACAAGTACTGAGAAACATTTCGCAGTACTTTTCTGAGCATATAAGCTGAAGCCACAACACAATCATACGATGACATCTTGTTTTTATTTGTGATTCAGCCCTACACTGAGCATGCACTGGTAGTACAAGCACTGAGAAAAATGCATTCCATGAAAAACCCACTCCACTAACAGTCTGCGTACGTCATATTAAAGTTATTCTGACTAAAGTTGGAAGATTCCGATCTCATGGTCAGCTCACACACACAATCAGACAACCTCTGATCAGTTTTTAACATCTTATGCCATCTTAATAACAAGTTCCCTGCTGAATGGGACTACTAACCATCACGGACATTGGCAGAATGGGATTTCAGAAGCTGGACACCATCAGTTCAGTGTGACGGCACACATGATTAAGTAGTTAACGATCAGCATTGGAATCTTTTGCATTTAGTCAGAACATCTTTGGTTAGGTGTTCAGTGTAGCCAAAGGATTATATTTTTTGGAATTTATACTTATACCATATCCAAACTATAACAAAGGTTGCCAAATTATATTTGATGATATTATGAAGAGCCCTTGTTACTTAAGTACCTAATGTCACATGACAACCCCAGTGCCAACAGTTATACGTTTGGAATGGAAAATAAAAAGGTGTGCCATGCTGAAGAACTTGACAGGAAATATGATGGTGATTAGTTTTTGTATTTACAAGTGGCAGACAGCTAATACCAGAGAAAACTATGATAAAAGATTGTTGTACCAGGATGGTTTCTAAAAAAGCAGCAAGAAAACAATTTCCTCTCTGTGTTAGTACAAGTTCTATCTTTTTGATGGAAAAATGAAACTGACAATATGATTTTTTTCCCCTCATGCTTTTAATGAAATGAAAAATGTGATTATTAATACCAACTGAAATTCTTCAGAAAACAATGTGTCTACTGTTTATATCACCATGTAGACAAGCTGATGTTTACATTCAAGTGTGTCAAGATTCATAACCCATGTAAACAAGACTTGAATGAATTAAAAAAAAAAAAAAAAAGAAAAAGTTTCCTGTGCATTTTTTGGTGAAATGGAACTTGTCGCTATATTGACATGAATGATTTCAGTGAATACTTCAAATCAGAAACGAGCCAAGTTCACTACCAGACAATTTTCCACTGTCCAGGGATGAATAAAGGTCTTTAGAGTCATAGTGATAATGTGAAAACTTACTTCTTGAAACTGTGAAAGTTTGCCACAATTGGAACCAGAATTCAAGTAAATAATTTTAAAAATGCTTTCAAAAAAAGAAAAAAAACAAAACAAAAAACATGAATTTAAACTAACATCAACAAATACTAAACACACATCCAGGAGTCATCCTGTCACACAGAAGCTTCTGAAAATATCTGGTGGTGTGAAATTTAGAGCACCTCTCAGGTTAGTCATTAGGGAGAAAAACCCAACAAAACAGAGCTTTGTTCTTACCGTCACTGACTTCAGGGTCATGCCGTGGTAGGTACCCATGGTATCAATCTTGAAACCCTCCGTTTCTACGACCACAAAAAAAAAAAAAAATTCACATTTTAGTGTAAGAACAAATGGGTCTATTTCTAACCTGTGAAATGCACTGTATTCAGGCGTGTGACATCAAATGTTTGAGTCTGTTCTTTTAATATTTTACGAAAATCCATCTTCAGCTGCTCAGTACATTCAGTCAAGCCTCAATCTGGCCACAGGAGCACGACTCACCCTCTTTTCCCTTGAATTGCTCCTGACCGTATCTGTTGTAGGAAGCTGTGACCGGCTGCTTGTTCCTCAGGGACGGATCCTGCTGACAAGAACAAACGATAAATATGTTACTACTTATCGTTCAATACACTCTTCACCCTTGAAAGACCTACAACTTCTTTTAAGCCCACTTTCAATTCTTTTTTTTTGTCTACATTAACGTTTTCAAAATGATTTATCACCATTGGTCTCATTCGTGGCATTTTTCAGTGAAAATCAAGTATTTTCTGAATTTTACTGATCGTGTAGCTGTTCTTAAAGCTTAGAGTTCATTCAAAAGTTATATCAAAAGACTTTTTCAACAAATCGCATATAAAAACAACCGTTGACAGCCACTGTCATTTATTAAGCTATATAGGTTTTATTAATAACTCAATGTTGCAGAACATGATGTTTTCACATTCACTACGTAGCCTCTGAACGTCCAAATAAGACGCTGAAAAACAGAGAGACTACATTTTAGCTGAAGTACTTCAACATTCAGTGATGGCAAAAATGTTTGGACACCCCTTGCTTTTGTGATGTACAACTTTAAGAATCACTCTTCAATCACTGAACTTTGCCCCATATTTTTTTCAGTTTCCAGACCCATGTACTCCCTTCTGCACATGCTCTGTTCCATTGAGGTCAAAACTTGATTTTTCAGCAAAATGCTAAAACATATCCAGGACATGATATGTTGAAACTGTCAAGTGTTTAGTTTAATTAGTTGTTCCTTTTAACGATAAAGAAAAATAATTATTTTTTGCATTTGTGTCTGTTGCAGGTACAACTTTTTATCTGCAAATATTACATGATAATTTTGATTGTGTCAAATATGATTGACACAATCAATCAATTACTATACAAGAAAAATATTAAAAAAGGATAAGTGATTCAAAACTTATAACTTTAAAACTTTTTAAATCAGTACATGCTCTCAGTTGCCAGTGGCCGTTTAGGTCATTGCAGGTTAACTTAAGAAGTCTACTGGTCAAATTTAAATGTCAAATTTATTTTGCTTGTGGAAAGGTGCATGAAATGGAAATTTGCCCAACCAATCAATTTACTTAATTCTAAAGAACAGATACTGAAATTACTTGATTTTGCTCATAATTTATTGAATTTGGTCAAATTAAATGAATGAATAGAGGCAAAAATTCATTACAGAAGCCAAATTAGTTTGACAACGTATCCAGTGGGGAATGCGGTTCTTACCATTTGAGTAGTGTTCTGGGCTGGTCTCTGCTCTGGAGCCCGACCTTCTTCTCTGGCTTTCACTGACTGAAGGATAGCAAAGATGTTCTTGGAAAAGTTCTGCAAAGAACAACAAGAGTGAAGGTGGGAGACAATTTTTACATCATTCCTTGGGTCAAATAGATTTATTGAAATGTAGCATCTGAAGTAAACTGGAGACGTGTGTAACAGTACTTTTACTTGGACTATAACAGCTTTAAATACATTCAGGGCCTCTCAAAGAAGGAAATCTATCCAAAACACATGCCTTCACTGCCATCTGGTGGTTAAATATTTGCACACAGGAATTATTCTCACAATTTAGGCATTGAAGTGTTTCACTTTCTTTAACTGGCCCCAACTCCTACACAATTCACACACTAATGAAATTAATTGCTTGTATAGAATAAATAAAACTTTCTGAATCAATAATTAATTATTATTAATACTGGCAATCTAATTGTATCATGATCCATCTAGTATTGATCTGAAATGAAGAAAAGTGAGTTACTATCCATAACTTAGAGGTTCTGACTGAATGTGAAGAGTTGAAGTTCAGATGTTTTTTTTTTGTTTTTTTTAACTACCTTGAGACAGCCCTGTGTGACTAATGACATTACGCTTAATATTACCATTCCTGCACAGGGTTTAGGGGCCAAAATATCATGCTTCAAACACTATGATCACAACCATTTTTTTCTCCAACAACATTTAGAATACAAGGTCAACTTAATGCTACTTCATAAAGCCTGAACAGTCGTATTCAAGACTTTTAGACACTTGGATTAATTAAATTCAGATTCTTATCCCTGAAAGTACAGGTACAAATGGACCAACAGACCTGGAAGTGCTAATCTCACACAGAAGTTTAAAGGACTAGTCTGTGTACGTTTACAGGACAGGAAAAGGAGTAGTGCATCTGACTGGATACGGACCTTCCCTGTGCTCTGCAAAATGGTTGTCCTGGTCCTCCAAACCCGCTCTCTGCTGACAATATCTCTGGTGACATCCACCTCTGCGTCCACAAAGCTTCTCTGCTTCAGGGTTATGTCATCGTCCAGATCTGTTTTGATGGTGGAACGCTTCTTTGCCATAATCTTAGCCTTGATGGCAGCAATTTTCTCCACTGACATGGCCTCAGACAGGGATCTGGAGAGGGAGAAGATTCCTGGTTCTTAATCCTTGAGCTCTTCTCAAATGTACTACCTTCTGGATACTTTCTTGGCAAAAATATACATGCACATAAAATGCTTCTATTAAATAATCATACATGAATATTTTTTTTGGCTCTTCATAAATCTTTAACGTCTTCTTTTAATGTTGCTCAGAGCTACCAAAACACTCACTAATCTTCAGGATTTTAACCGTTTAAATGACAGTTCATAATTATTTTTTAATTATGAATTCTTTATCTAAAACACACAAAAATGTATTACTTTCCATATAATAAATAATATGGGGATGGTGGTGATCAGAATCTTGGATATGTCAAAGATTCGCAACAAAATTGATTTGATTTTGTTAGTATTTTTATGTCATTTACGCCGTTTGAACACTTTTGTGGCAAAAATACTTCATTGACTTCCATTAAAACTGTTTTTTTTTTACTACTATTGCAGCATATAAAATTTGCACATCGAAGTGTCCAGAGGGTCCAAATGCATCAACAGAGTATAACATACACATATGAGTAAATGACATTGGATTTCAAAAATTTTACTAAAAACAAAAGTTCTTGCCAAAAGCTGATCACCAAATCAAAAAAAAAAAAAAAGCCTGTGGGGGACATAAGGTTTAAGCAGCTCATGCCTTTAAGATATGTGTGCTTGCAGTGAAAGCATGTCATCCAAATAGGTCATCCTGCTGAGAGACTCCACTCTACCTGATCTGGTCTGTCTGTACGATGCCTTCTTTGTGACCCTCCAGACGGGCTGCCAACCGCTCCTTGTCCAGACGTACACGCTCTTCATCCTTAAGAAGACAGCAGTGTACGCATATTATTATTATACAGAATCATATGTATATTCCTGCTAAGAACTGGATAGTTTATTCTGATTTGTGTATTATTGTTTATTTTTGTTTTTGATTCGTGTATTATTACTGCGACAAAAGAGAGAGTTTATTATGACATGAAATGCTGTTGCAAAATGGACAGAGTTTATCCTTGATATGTATAGCGTTTTTGTGCTTAAAATTTAGACTGATATGTGTAGGATTCTTGAGTTACTTATGGGAACTGACATAAGAATTTAGATTTAGGTATAGGTAGAAGGAGGGGGTAAAGGGGAGGGAGATTATAAATTTAAGTTAATCCAGCTCCTTCTAAATGTTTTGCTTTCTTTTTATGGTTTGGTTTAATGTTATATTCAAAATAAACAAACAATATCCAAGTGCTCCATAGAGGCCTTGTCATTTCATTTAATTTACATCACAGCCATTTGTAACAAAATTACTGTTCTTTGATTCCTGCTAAGGCAACATAATTAAATGTACTTTTGCCTGTCTTTCATCATACTTTTAAATATTCCTACCTCCATTAGTTGGAGATACACTAAAGCTCAATATTCATATAGAAAAAGTATTTAAAATAGCATAACAAAATCAATTCTGTAGGAGTTAAAGTTGACCTACTCACATCAATATGCAAGTCTGAATCAATTTAAGTTTGTTACTTTATAAAATGCAGCTCTTACCTCAATTCTGGGTTTTTTGGCTTCAGAAGATACCTCATCTGCTGCTCTTTTTACTGTGCGATCAAACAAAATAATGTTGTTGCATTAGCACTCAAAGTAATGACTTCTTATAGAACATTAACAGAAGTCAAAACTTGATCACTGCTTTGTCAGTGTGAAGACAAGACTTTACTGGCACCTTCAATGGTTTGAAAATGCATAATAATCTTCATTTTTGTCTAGAGCTAGGTCTTATATTAGTTGACTTACATTCACTACTCTGAAGTAGATATATCCTGTTATTTAAATAAAATAAATTACTCAACTCTCATTAAATAAATCGATTAACATGTCACAAATATGGTTATCCTCACCTTGTGTTGGCCTTTGCAAACCTATTTCTATAGGTGCACTTCTGTCAATACTTGTTGATGTAGCTGCAAAGAGACAAAGAAAATGCATTAAGACATTTATATTTCAAAGGAGTATAATCAACCATAATGTTTAGCCATGAACAGCAATGGGCAATACAGCCAAAAATTGTATTTCCTTTTTTTCTGTGGTATTATGGATTATTCATGACAATAATCCATGTTCTTCTGTCTACAAGAACAGAAAAAAAAAAACACATAATACTTGAAAACAGTTTTCTTTACTACATCTGTGTGCCATATATAACCAGAGAAACATTTTGAAAACATTACAATAACATTACATTTTTAAACTGAGTAATAAAAGTCTCAATACATATAACAGTTAATTAGTTCAATTTAGTTAATTGGTACACTTGCCAGCCTAATCCTGAGATATACTGATATAATACAAAAATGTGGTATAAACACCTTACACAAACACTTAAGCACAAAACAATAGAGAAGAATGGCATTCCAGTTACTACTTACAGCTCTCGCCATTGAGATATGACAATAAGCCCTTTCGATCAGGTCGTCTGACAACAGGGATGTTCTCTGTCTATAAACAAACCACATAAAGTTAATTACAATGACAGTAGATTAGGTCTGTTTACTTCTCAAATACTGTAATTGTATATTTTACCCAAATACTTTCAGTGCAAGGTTAAGGTACTCAGACTTCTTTATTAATACTTACTGCAGCTCTTCGCACATATGATGGATGCGGGAGATGCACATTGTTGAGCAAGAACAAGATAGAGTCCAAAGTATAGTACTCTTTGGGCTGCCCCTCTTTACCAGTACTGAAAATAGAGACAGAGGCAGATATCAAAACATGACTCAAAGCTCAAGGATATTTGACCTTCACAGCATAAACATTTCACTGTTCACAGACTGCAGCTGGTTACAGAGATAAACAGAAAAGAACTGGATACATGAGGTTTACTTAAGTAGTTATAATTCTATTTATTTATATTAAATAATATAAAGAGGGAGCATATTATGGGATGTATGGTGTGAATTTTTGCATTTTATGAAATTTTTCGCCAGACCTGATAAGCGTGCCAAATTTGGGGAGTTTTTGAATGTGTTTAGGGGGTCAAATTCCAGTTTAAAGTGACGGAGGGAGAAAAATAAGAATAATAAAAAACAACACAATGGGCAAAGGCCCCTCTGCTCACAGTATGTGAGTCAGAGGGACCTTTACCCTGTGGGCGAGGTCCCTAATAACATCGAAATTATGCATGGGTAATCAGTTTTAAACATTAAATAATACAGATACGAGTTTAGATCCAAAACCTTCACATGATGTTTTTAGGAAATTCAATTTGCGTTGGTAAAATCTGTAAGATAAGTGAGTAAATTAATGACATACTGTTAGCGGCTACAAAACAACTTGTTAAAAGTGAGTACATCAGCACTATATTTAAACATTATCCATAGGTATTGGAGTTTGAGCATTTGCTACATGTCTCAAACTTAACCTCAGACTGATAACTCTCAGTTGTAGTTAAAAATTATTCTAGGAGCCAAAACTACCAACCGGGAATTAGCTCAACAGACTGACTCCAAGGCAACGCAACTCCACGATAGCTAATGTTGCTATCTGTTTAGCATCGAAGTCGTACTGCAACTTTTACTGTCCGACTCTCATAAATACATCTTAATGAAGTTTAAAAGTAACAAATTGACATGCACACATGTTACCAAAACGAACCGCAGGGCTTAAAGCACAATACTTGTCAAACAGTCCACAGAGCGTAAAGTTTGAGGCGTTCACAACGAGGACGGGAGTTGTGTTAGCATTGTAGCATCTAGCAGCTAACGAGCCTTCCGTCTTTGCTAGCACAAGGCACTGAGCTGCTGCTGCTGCGGCCTAGAGAAGCGATTTCTATATAATTTAAGAACTGACATACCCCCAGATTATGTAGTTGGTCTTCACATTTTTCGGCCAGGAAAATTCTCCAAATATAACTTCATCTCCTTTAGCGACGATTTCTTTTTTCTGGATGTTATACTGGCGAAGAACACTCAACACATCCGCCATCTTCACTCGTCTTGATGTAGTGTGTTTGCAAAGCCCCCACTTATCAACACGGTGTGGCCTGCACAATGCCTGACTCTAATCACACTTCCACAGACATATTCAAACCCTGGCACATGTATGATACAGACGTCATGGATGTTACATAATATCTGTGAGTGTTGATTAATCCTAGACGCATTACTTGGCTTGTATCGTTGATAAATATAAGCACAAATAAGTAGCTAATTTTACGAATATTAAATCATTATATCAATATAACTAATAAAACATTGTGTTTTTCAAGATAGAAGCAGTTTTTTTTATTTAAAACACTGTGCAAAAAAACAAAAAAACAGAACAACACTTTAGTACTTTATTCTGAATATTTTATTCATAAATACAATTTAAAAGTGGGCATTGATCTGAAACATGACGACATGGACTAAAAATGACAAATAAGTGAAATCATTAGAAATCAGATTTTTTGTTATAAGATACCCATTTGAATTTTATAGCCTAATGTACAGTTTATAGTCTGTATAGTATGATAATTTATTTAGTATTTTTATGTATTTATTTTATGCTGCTTTAACCTGTGAATTTCCCATTCTGGGATCAATAAAGTTAAATCTTATCTTATGTTATCATATACCTATATTTTATGTACTGACTGTAGAATGTAACTGTGCTGCCTTCCATTAGATAGTTTCTTTTTAGTATTTTGAGTAATACAACATTTGTTATCTTGTATATATTGTATTTGTTACCTTATTATCGTAATTAATCTTATCTGCAAATACAAGTTAAAATATTAGTTTTGATGATTGATGTTGTGAAACTAGAGCTTGAACAAATTCGCCAACTTTAAAGTTTTGGTCAAATTATTTTTAGGGTTTTTAGATTATGTTCATTTTGTCATTTTTTCCTATATTAGATTAGCAATTCCCCCCCCCACAAACACACGTCAGATGACGCTCTGAGGAAGACTGCGGAAGGCATCAAGACATGTCAGCTAGGTAAAGCACTCATCCTTACTAACTTTGTTAGAAAAAAAGAATTGCAGTGAACTTCTGCACTGATGTGATGTGCATTGCTGCTGTTAACTGTTAAATATTCCCACAGTGGGATCAATAAAGTTTTATCGTCTCATATTCTAATTAGGACTTTTCATCTTTATTGTCCAATTCAGAAACATTGATAAGGAAATGAATCAAGAAGTCATGAAATGTGCAGGTGACATCTGCGATACATTTGGATATAAACCTGCTTAGTCACAGTTCTTGTCCTTTTCAAATCCATCACAATCTCTTTGGTCTTAATATTTAGGAACAGACAATTTCCTACCCTTCAACAGGTCCCAGTTCTCTGATTTCTGCCCATCATTAATCATCCTGATAGGGTCACTACACACATTCATGCAGGTAGCACCATTCAAAGGAGCTGCTACAACAGACTGATACTTACATAAATGCAGGTTAAGGCTCTGAAGTGAAAACAGTTTTTAAATCAGTTTGTCAGTGATGCTGTGTTCCTCAGATGTCAGCTCAGACGATGCTCAAAATAGACATGTACATAGGTAAGATGAAACACTTTGTGTGGTGTTGACGGTGATACGCACAGAGATAATATAGAAATGAAAGTTTACTGTAATATTGAAAGCCAACCCAGTGCATCTTTTGAAGAGCAGCAAATTATTTATTAGGGGTTTACATTGCCACTACAGTCAAGTACTTACATGTTAGGCAAAACAGATACAAGACAATATGAATGGCATGAAGTTTCCCATGATAGTGAAATAACTACCACACTCCAGAACTATCTCATGTCAAACTTTCAACTACGTAACTTGCATTAATTACTCTATCATACAAATATCTTAATTGTATTTGACCTCTTGACAGACAGTGGAAATTGTCGAAAAATGAGTGCCAGCATGTGTATACAAATAAATCCTTCACAGTAACATGGTCAGGGGTTTATTTTTCTTTGTGATGAGTGAATCACATCAGAATGGAGATTAAAGTGACAAGTTTTGTTACTGCTGTCAGTAACTGCAGCAATTACTGCAAAATAAAACCAAACCAAAAAAAACAAACAAAAAAAAAACAAAAAAACACAAGCACTGCTGCAGTTGTTTGTCTATTTTTCCAAAAGGTAAATTGGCCCCTAAGACTAAACACTGTCAGCAGTGTGCATTTGTTGTGTCGGAATATAAAGCGTTGTACTTTAAACCTCTAATGTTATACGTTCTACAAAAGTACATTCAATTTATTTTGCTCCAAGAAGGTAACAATTATCAGTTATGTTTTGTATAATGTACATTCTTACATACAAAAAAAAAAAAAAAAAAAAAATCAAGCAAAACTGTGCTAGCAGATTCAGTCTTGGTAAACAGTTGTTAGATCACTATAATTTGCCCTTCTTGGACATAACACAGTAAAATCCAAACCGGGATGCATAGAATTCAGAATAAAATATGAGAACCAGTCCATTTCTTTGACTTACAGTTATCCGACTTACAGTTCCAAACATTGGTATTACCATTTGACTAAAAATGAAAATAAAACAAAACACAAACCAAATATCCCAAAAGCTGGAGACTATCAGAACACTGAGGGCAGGGTAAATGGGAAAAGAGCAGAACAGAGTTAATGCAATAACTTGGCAAAAGGAGAAAACAAATGTCAATAAAACGTCTAAATATTATTGTAGGTAGGCTACGGGAAAGACTTATGTCATAATTCTAGATTTACCTAAAAAAAAGTCACTTAACAAATTAATACATTAAAAAAAAAAAAAAAAAAAAACAAAAAAAGTCATAGTATTAGTTTGACTTTTGGTACTTTTTCAGTGTCGGTTACATCTGTTAATAATTTATAATAATGCTACATGTAACAGAGGGACAGGCTATTAAATGTAAAATGCCTCCACTATCACATCAAACCTGCTAAAATCATACCAAATACACGTGCTAGAATCTACATGATCTCCCCTTAAAATAAACCTAACATAGCACTAAACCGCTTCCATCCTGACTCTCACACTGTTGCTCTTCTTGCTTCATCTTTGCTATGAGTGGAATCTCCCATTGAATGGATTAGTGTCTCATCAAAGCACTAAATGGCCCACTGTAGTGTTGTGTTGCACTAATACTCTTTAACAGTGTGATATGCAATGACATATCATGTCCAATAACGTCTTTTTCAAATTACAGAAAAAAAATATATGCACATAACATTTCCAGAGTGTTGTCCAGCCCGCTGGACACTTTGTCAATTAACTTGTAAGTGACACAATACAAAAAGAGAAATTGGAATTGTAAATGTCAAAATCTTTTGGGTTAGTGCTGTTTTAGGGCACTCTACATGCTAAGTGAGCCAATTTGGTCCACTTTGTGCCTTGTTTTTGTACTCTAACAAACATGATTGAGAGACAGTCTCAATACTTCCTCAGATCAGGTCCAGGGCCAGGTTTCGAATGACGCTCATGGCTCCAACGTCAAAGCCGCAGATGTTCAGTAAACCTCTGTCTTCTGTGTCCGAGATGGCATGTCCGATGGAAGTCAGCCCACACATCAATAGCTTAGAGGAGGTGCCAGACTTCTGTTGCCAAAATACAGAAACATTTTTTAGGTTTTCATTTCATTTGAAAGTTTCTTCATAAAGCAAATGGCTGTTTTATATAAATGACAGATATGTACTTGTCTGTAGGGCTGCACGATATCGGCAAAACTTGCGATATGTGATATGGATGTACAGCATTGTGATAACAATAATATTGCGATATTTCTTGTTCACCTACAGAAATTACAGTTTGAGCTCAGAAAAGAGTTCCTTAACAATGTTCAAATGAGCCTGTTGTTTGTATGTGAATCAATTATTTAGAATTTCAGACCAAATACTGAACTACTACAATCAGATCCACAGTTGTGTCCAAAAACCTGCTGATGCTGCTACCACAGACCTTCAGACACAAACACAGTCAC
>JAQQZY010000010.1:5261796-5272467 GCA_030068375.1 Ostorhinchus rueppellii | reverse complement strand
CCCCATGGTGTGGAAAACAGAAAGTTCACACAAAGAAAAGAAGAGACATTAGTGCACGGCTTTGACATGTGAATATTGCACATACTGCTATCATGATATTTTTGCAATATATTGTACAGTCTTACTTGTCTGTGCTTCTTGAGAGCCTCCACAGGGCTGGTAGTACATGTCCAAATTGGGTTGTTGGTCAAAACAATGAAAACATCTACAGCTTTCCCATTTTCTGTGGCCCATGTGATGGGAAGGGTGCAGTCAGTGCTCCCACCAGGAATCTGGAACAGAAGGTCAAAGAGTTTAAAAGTATGTTTTGTTGGTTTGCTACAGTACTAATAAAGCTTTGATCTCATCACATGCTTTACCTTCACCAGCTCTGCTGTTGCTTGCGCCAGAGTCATGTCAGCGGAAACGGAGCACGGTACCAAAGCTCCTTCAGAGTAGGCCAACACCTGTGTGTCTGCTTCTGTTCTTGCAAACGTCTAAGCAAGACACAAAGGTAGAATCATGTCTTAGCATAAGGGTCACTATATAACTATATTCTATTACTATATTCTATTCTATTCTATATTACTATACTATATTCAAAAAACATATGTTTTTCATTATACAGATTTTTTTTTTCCAATTTAATTTTATATTATTTAGAGTATTTTTTATAGTTAAATGTTTAATACCTCATTCCTCAATTAATATTAACAGCCATAATGAAAGATGTGGTATGGAATTATGGGAGTTGTAGGTACCGTTGAGGAAAAATGTGTCTGAGTCTGGAAGTAATCATGCAAATACAGATATGGTTATGCTGTTTTTTTTGTTTTTTTTTTAAATATTAAATATGAAAATAAAAAAGTAACATCAATTAGTCCAACAAAGTTCATTGTGTCTATGTTCTTATTGTTTATTTGGATTTCTTCTGTATCAGACACGTAGTATGTCAAACATACCAGACATGTTTTGGCAGTAAACGTCTGTCTTTGTCAGAGGTGTCACAAGATGGTGTGTGACGTGTTTAAAATGACTGATGCTCCGCACCGAAAACAACAGACAGAAACGTTGGATGATGGAGGCAGCAGACAGCACACACCCATGAACCAGGATGAGGGGGCTTTCCTGCTCTCACATACCTGGAGCGATATCCTCTAGCGGTGAGCCCCCAAAAAGGGACGGGGTCGACCTGTCTAATCTGAAAGCCTGACTCCGCCCCAGCGAACATCAGTCATTTTAAAAACGTCACACACCATCTTGTGACACCTCTGACGAAGACAGAAGTTTACCGCAGAAACCTGTCAGATATGTTTGACAGATTACGTGTCTGATACAGAGGAAAACAAAATAAACTATAAGTGACATCAATGTTAGTGTTAAGGATGCGAGGTCACTGACAGATAAATTAATGATTTCTCTGAATTTTATGGAAACATTAGATGTATTGTAGTACAATATAATAAGTAAACAAAATATAGTGCCTGAGAGACAAGAGCATTTTTATAATATTTTAATACTGGAGTCTTACTATTATTACAAAGTATTATTGTGTGTTTCATATGTGTTGTTCAAACTAGTAAAACCTTTTATGTCCTTGGGATTAGTAAAGAATCTGTATGATCTATTCCAAACCATATTAAGAAGTGTCCTACAAATATTACAGAATGTCAGTGTCTGATTACCAGGGCTGAGAGCCAATGTCCTGATAATAATTCCAAGCATGTAGACTAAGACAATTGTACAGTGGAAGGAATTTCATTGGAATCTAAAGTATGTGTCAACAGACCAATTCCTTGACTTAGGCTTCCTCCAAAGACGGGCCGGCTTGAGCCCTGCTTACAGACGCAGCTGTTCCAACTGAAACAACTACTACCCCCACACTGTACTCTTATCCCTCTTCAGTTTCGTCTCACCATGGTAATGGTGGCAGCAGCGACTGCAGTGCTGATTGACGTCCCTGGGACCACACTGCTCAGTGATGTGCTCACATCCACAGCTACAACAAAGCGTTTACCCACAGGCTCCACACACTGAAAAACAACAGAATCAGAAATAATATGCATCTGTGATGATTCCACCCAGCCTGCCTGACACCACCCAGTTCAGATCACAGATTTAATAAGAAAATCCTTCTTTGTATGAATTTGATCAGACGTATGTACATTCTAAACCTAATTACTTGCTTATTTTTCACTGAACTGCATAGCCTGGCATTACCACGCCTATACAAATCAGAAGAATTACCTCGCCCCCCAAAGGGGAGGCAAGAGGTATTATTTTTGGTTTGGTTTGTTTGTGAACACTCTAGCAGAAAAAACATTGGTTGAATTCCTATCAAATTGGTTTATAGATTCCCAGTGACCAAGAATAGATGGCACTACATTTTGGGAAAAAAGGTCAAGGTTTCAATTCTTTTTACATTTTTAAACACCCCCCATTTACTTATAATGGCTGAAATGTCACATGTCTGTAGCAGCAAAACTGTTGGTTGCATTCATACCAAATTGGGTTCATAGATTGACAATGACCCAGAATAGATGTCATTACATTTTGGGAAAAGCAGGTCAAAATTTTAAAAAATTTAAATTAATTTTTAAAATCTTTTTTCTTCTCTCATTTACTTATAATGGGTGAAATTTCACACATGAATAAAAACATCAAATTTGTTTCAATTTACTTCAAACTTGGCACATGTATAGAGGCACTGGTATGACGACATCGCCACACGATGACATCAGCTGGATCGATGCCAAAATAAGCTACAGTGCGTACGAGGGCTGGGGTTTGTTATGCCTGGCACCACTTGTTCTTATTTCAATTTTGATTTTCCCAGTGTTACCTACAAGTGGAAGCCATAACGTTTCTGAATCCAGTGACCCATGGGACATTGAGTCCAGTGGTAAATTAAACTGACCAAATTCTGTGAGAAATGTTGGAACAGCTCTTTTTTTTTTTTTTTTTTTTCTTCATTTAAAGCTCTAAATGCAGTCATTTATTTTCTTAATGGAAAATGCTAAGGCTGTGCCAGACTACAGAAGTTATCACCTGAATGTCAATATGACTCTTTGTTCATTTTGTTATGCATTTTTTCCCTGTTTAGCAACAAAAAAATCCATTGATAAAAGTTTCAGGGATGACTGCCCACACTACAAATAACTAATCAACTGCAACTTATTTTGGGTACTTATAAATCACTGCACAGCTGGATATGCCTACAGCACAGTTCCACTGCTGATCCCCAACCAGTTTACTCGCAATTATCCTAATTAAGCTCCGCGGCGAGGGCAGATGGTACATATGTGCTCTGAAATAATAATAAAGAAATACAGTAGGTGAGAGCATCAACTAAAAACATAAGGGTCATAAGTTAGATGTGTAACCTTCACACACACACACACACACACACACACACGCACACACACACACACACACACACACACACACACACACACACACACACGTTGGAGGCTTTTAGGTAAAACATCTCACTCTCTCAATTATATGGAAAAAAATACCCCTGGACGTCTGGCTGTTACAGAAAGAGCACTAAACATTGCATTCATAGCTTTGACTGTTATGCTTTCCTGCACAGATAAAAGCCAAAGATTGGCATAAAGAATAACAGATTGCAGCACATCTCCATCTCAAACCATGGACCAGACCATTAGCAGATAAATGGGTGTTATTGCCTCAGCTGAATCTGCACTGATTACGAGTGTAAATCAACTTTAATGAGAGCAACACCAGATTAATCAGTCGGGCAGATGCATGTGGTGTTTCTGCAATGGAATGGGTTGATACTAATACTGAACATCTAAAGAGAACTTCTAATCATGTAAATTGCTGTTGGTGAAACCAGATGACCAAACATGAATAATTTATTACCCAAATGAAGCCCCCTTTATTTGAAAAATTAATATTTCCACTACTTTTCACTGTACAGCTAACCTTTGAACGTGTAGTAATAGTACACTGTAGTTGTATTACATCCAAGTTATTTGGTCCCACAAGAAAAACTGACTGCCACATGCGTTGTTGAATATATTTTTAGAGCTGAAAAATCCACATTATGACCAAAAGTAATATTTTTTATAAATCCAACAAAGTTCACAGTGTCTAGGTTATTATGGTTTATTTACTTTCCTGCTTTATCAGAGATGTAGTCTGATTACGTGTCAGATTACGTGTCAGAAGAGATTACATGTCTGATAAAGAAGGAAACTGAATAAACAATAATTTTTATACCTGTGAAATTTCAGCATATGCAGAAATATACGATTCATATTCATAAAACAGAAGTTGAAGACTTACTGATATGTTTCGTTTTAGTCTGTTAAAAGCAGTCACTTTTCCATTGGACACATGCACAAAACTTTATTTACTAAATGTTGAAAAAACAGAAGTGTGTAATGTCGGTTTTTCCATTAAATCACAAATGCTATGATCGGTTTTATTTATTATTGTGAGACGACATGAGAAGTCATACCATAAACATGGTGATGAACATAAATATTGTTTTGATTTACAGATATATTCATTAATATTATATATTACCCCTCTATCCCAGACTAAATTAAACACACAATGTGGTTTCCTGGTGTGTCCTCACATACTGTGCCATGTTTCTTTTAAAACCTCTTCTTCACGTGTTGTAATGACCATTAACATCTGTTTTTTTACATTTTTTTTTATTATTATTCTATTCTAGTGGAAGGAAAATGTCTTTCCATTGCAATTTTGCATGATACACAATTTGTGCTATGCCCGAAAAACCGCCTCTTGCCGGTGCTAAACCATTTAACCGAAGAACGAGAGTTTTGGGGTTATCATTTTTCCATTAGGTAAATGTTTATGTGCAAGTTTTATTTGTGCAATTTGAGGGTTAATGGAAAAGCGACAAGTGAAAGGAAGTAAAAAAAAAAAAAGATAAGAAATAAAAACTTACCATAAAACTCTTGTAAAAAGCTGAGTCCATGGCTGTGAGGATGCTGCTGTCTGGTTCCCATTTTGTTTTGCCTTGATAGCCTTGGCCTCTTTTGTAGTTTTCTGAAGCCAGGAGTATAGTGAACGGGTGAATCTTTGCCTGGTGGTTAAGAAAAAAACAAAAGTATAATTCAAATATCAAACTCAAAATATAAGCACAAATTAATTCTAAACACCGTATGTCTTACTTTCTTTAGCGTCGTCTCACTCTGGATTCTTTCACATACTGCCTCTGTGTCTGCACTTCCTGGTTCAAGAATTTTGTTGGATGTCATTTTACCCAAGATCCTTAGCAGTGATTGGAGAGGCATTTCCTTCAACAAAGCTTTCCATACCTCACAAGACAAAAAATCCCAAAATAGCTCATTAAATTCATGCCAAAAATGGGAAGATACTGTTATAACAGATTTGAATGAAATATTTAGTTTTTCCCATGTATGAGATTCATTTGAGTGTTTAATCCAAATGTGTACATGTAAACAAAATTTGATTTATATTAAACTTATTTTACAGAAAAAATTGGCATCTGGATTTATTGGAAACTCTCCCAGACAGTGGTTAAAGTATTTCCATCCATCCATTTTCTGAATCCGCTTTATCCTCACTAGGATCATGGGGGTCATTGGAGCCCATCCCAGCAACTTATGGGCGATGGTTAAAGTACTTTTAACAGTGAAATGCTGTTTTTGCTTTGCGAGTATTAGCCGTTTCTCCTCTGCATGAATCATCTCCAATAAGTAAAGCTTTATTTAATATGTAGGAAATAACTGATGATGATGATCAGTCAAAGCCATAAAGTAAATATATGTAAACTAAAACAATATGTGACAGAACTCACCTGTTTGGACTTCAGGTGATCCGTCAGGAGCTGTTCCCTCTCCAGATTATGTTCTTCTATTAAATTGATGACTACTGTTTCATCACAGCTGTGCTTGACCTTCTCCACCACTTCAAGATACGAAAGCACCTTCATAACCTCCTCTGAGTTCTCCTTGTCAGCGTAGCCTGCCTGGACATCTTTCCATCCTTTTGTTACATATTTGCTGATCAAAGAAATAGCTGGAACACAAAGGGTAGGAGCATTTACATCTAAGGAATAGGATTCATCTTAGTAAATTTATGTTGATGGCAACATCATAGCTTCAATAATTCAACTTTGATTTTTTAAATTTTATATCTATAATTTTGCTAATTAAGCAGTAAACAACAATAGCACATTAATAAACAGTTATTGCCTTAAGCTCCCATTGCATCCCAATATAAACAATAATTTCAAAAAAAGATTATAAAAATCTTCTATTGTCTAGACTTTTATGCCATCTTTAAGCAGGGAATAAATATTTAACATGAATATTCAAGAGTGGACAATACAATGCAGGTGGCAGATTGCATCTGCCACCTGCTATCTGCAATCTGCCACCAGTAATCAAAGTACTAAATTAAAATAATCCCAATTACAGGGTGAGTGGCTTTTCAACTCTTACCCATCATATGTTGTCTACAGGACACAGACACTTGAATTTATTCCTCTTTAAAACATTTTAAACATAATTTTTAGCCAAATTTAAGATTTATATTTCGGTATTAATATTGATGAACCATTTGATTCATTTTAAGAAGTTGCAGACAATCTGTATTTGATTAATGGCAGAGGTAGATTTAACATGTTTTTGTCCATTCCACTGTGGGTGTGTCGACTCACCTTCATTAGCTGGTTTGGTGTGTGAGAGTCTGAGCAGATCCTGGTGTGACCATCCATCCCTCTGCTTACATTTAGTCACAGCCACTGCCAGACTCATGGCATCTTGCTCATTGTACCAGTCAGACACCGCTTTTCGCAGGGCACGTCCCCAGATCCCACATTTCATCCCCTCCTTCAGTTCCTTCTTGTACTGGATGAAAGTAAAGAGGTGGGCCGGGTCCCGACAAACTTCCTTCAGAGCTTTGAACGCCGCCTGCCTGGTCTTTAGCTCAGAATGCTGGGAGCACAAAGCCAAGGCAAACAGGGAAGGATTGAGCCTGACAGCTTGTCCATCCTGACTGTACCTCTTTATGTCCTCCACCACTTCAGTGCCTCTGCCGTCCTGAAGTAGAGACAGCAGGGCTCCAGCACTCTCCATGCTGACACGTGCTTCCTCTCTGGCAGTATATAGGTCTCCCTCTGATCCATAGCACAGGAAGCGCCGCAGTTTGGCCTTGTCATTGACTTCCCATGGACAAACACCTCCTGTTGAGTTTGAGGTGTGGTTGCTCTGCGAAGACATCATACTTCCTGATGGCTCCATTGTAGAATTAGAGAAGGCCTGAAAAAAATAAATGATCACAAGGCATTTTAGTTAAATATTCAATTCAATTTTATTTGTATAGCCCTATACCACAACAAGGATGCCTCACAGGGCTTTACAGAATGAAACAAACAACAATCAAATAAACAGTAGATGAAGGAGATGGATGAATGTCCTGGACATCCCCCATCTTTAGACCCTACTTCTCAGCAAGGAAAAATTCCAAAAACCCAGTGGAAAAAGAGAAACCTGAAGAGAACCACAGTGAAGGACAGATCCAGTCCCATGTACGGACAGACTATAGATGCACCAGGACATAGTAACAATATTATTATCTTTTCTTGGCTGTCTCCTCTTAAAAGCTTGCCAAAACTGAGTCCAAACTCTTTGACAGTCAAGTTAAATATATCACTAATTCATCATATCTCATAAAATGATGCATAATTTCCCACTCGTGATGTCGGCGTAGCAACACATGAAGCAGTGCTGAAATAGCAAACTATTTAACACAAGCCAGAGTATTAGCATGCAAACACCCGAAATAAACTGCAGGCCACATCCACATCAAAGCAGCCCTTTAACCCTTTCATGCATGAATTATAAGAACCTTAATCAAGATTTTTTTTTCCCTTAGTGTTTTTATTTATTTTTAGGAATGGAAAAAAAGCAATGTGATTGATTTTTAAGAACCTTTTTACAGTTAAAAAACCATTTGTTTAATATTACAAGCAAAGAAACATGCATTTAGTGATATATGATGTGAAAAGAATGAAATACAAATATCTTTAATGCTACTAATCTGATGTGTTCTCACATTTTAACATACCTGCATGGAGATAAGTAAAAAAAACAAAACAAAACACAAAAAAAAACACAAAAAAAAAGTTTTGTTTTTTGTTTTAATTTTACACACAAACATGTCACTGCAGATCAGGGTTATCTAGAACACCAAAGTTACAGTAGTGGTATGAATTACAGTGTTTAGGATGATGCATAAGCTTCCACTGTGTTGGCTGATATGGAACTAAAATAATAAAACCCATAAATTTACAAGAGAACACCTTTGAACAGTTGTCCACTGGAGAGACCACTATGCATGAAAGGGTTAAACACGAGGTTAACATTGAACTGGCTAGCAACATCACTCACTCATTACACTGACAGAAATAGTTTAAAGCCGATTACAGGCTATGATAACACACAGGACAGATGCAACACACCCTGGGCTATTCTTACACGATATTGAACAATTAACAAAAATCACACACAATGTCAACATCAGCTGTAGCATCTCAGCTAACTGCTAACTCGCTAGTTACCAGTTCAGATTGGCTAAAGTTAAAAGAGGAAAGGAGGGCGGACTGGGAATGTGAAGTTAGCTAACGGCTTTAGCTAGCATGTTTTTATATTCACTCTTTAACATGTATAGACCTGGTTACAAACCTACGCCTGGTTTTTAAAGTACAACTATATGTTTCACTTATCTGTAGAGTTATCAGGTGTCTTACACTAAACTAAAAAGTGACACATCCTGATTTTTTTCTTAGCCGGACACCGGAAAGCTGGGCCAGGCGAGTTGATGCAGCTCGTCTGGGATAGGCAGCTGGTTACTAAGCTACGCGTACCGTAAAGAAAATGTGTTGGCTTTGCTGAAAATGTCCATAGTGTCATTTACGATATTAAAATAGAGATACGAACAGTTATGCTTGGACTCACCACAGATAGCGCACAGGTCTCAAGTTGTTAATAAAGCGAAGCTGGATGTTGAAAGGCCTCCCTCCCCACTGTCGGTCAGTGAGATAACCAGAGGTGGTGGCGCGGTGGATGCTGGGATACGTAGTTCCACAGTCCCACTCTCCCTAACACACTTTCACTTTTTTCATTTCACTGCGTTTTTCTCACATGAATAACACTGCCAACGCATCAAAGCAAGTACAGTGGCTAAATTATTATTGTTTTTAACCCTTTCATGCATACTGGTCACTACAGTGGACAGTTATTCTACAGCTGTTCTCTTATATATTCATGCATTTTATTGTTTTAGTTCCATATCAGCCATCACAGTGGACACTTATGCACCATCCCATAATACACTGACATTCATACCATTTCTGTAACCGTTCTTGATAAACCTGATCTGTATTAACATGTTTAAGTGTAAATTAGTTGCTAATTGTTAGACTGTTACACTGAAATTTTTATTTAATTAATTATTGCATATTATCTCCATAAAGTGAGTAATTACTAGTATTAGAATATATTAAGATGGGCGAAAACATCACATTAGCAGCATTAAAGATGTTTTTGTTTCATTGTTTTCATATCACTTTTCATGTCACACACATCACTTTTAAATACATGTTTCTTTGCTTCAAGAATAAAATGCACGTTGTAGACGAGTAGACATTTTTGTAAATCCACGGGGGGAAAAAACTGAATCGCATTGTGTTTTTTCAGGCTCAATGAGGAATAAAAACACTCAAGAAACAAACTGGATTAAAGTTCTCATAATTCATGCATGAAAGGGTTAATGAAAAATGTTTTTTCTCTTACTAATGACTACTATTAGTAATTATTTTATTCTTCCATGCAAGCCTAAGGGAAAGTATGAATATTAAAAATGTTACACTGCTTGGCAAAAAAAAAAAAAAAAGGCCATGGGATGGATTTATGAAATGAAAAATTTATGCTAAAGATATTACAAATCATGGTGTTCAATATCATTTTTCTTCAGCAGCCATATATCGGCCAATTCAGGTCAGACCAGTAAAACTACTATCATAATAATCTATAAATAATAACAACTTCAAATTTTCTCTTTGTCTCACTGTAAGAAAGTGAAATTATATGAAAATGATTTCATTTCCAAACTGTCCTTTCACAAAAAAAAGTGACAAACCTAAACAAATATGAGCACCCAGTAATCTCTTAAGATATATAAATGCAATTTTAACAATATTATAAACACGTTGTAAAATATTTTGCACCTTTGTAGATCCACTGTGATCTATAGGGTGACATGAACATGTTGAAAAGTTCAGGTTGTTAAAACTGCACTTAAAAAAAAAAAAAATTCAAGAAATTTCAGGTTGGTCATGGTTGTTCATGTGATTCACATTTTTTAAGGATACTTTGTGTAAACATTTTCGTAATGCATTTTATATTTTCACTGCTCCAGCCCATTTGAGATTATGCTGAGCTGTTTTTGATCCCTGAACTAAAATTGTCGTCATCGTCTTCCGCTTATCCGGATCCTGGTCGCGGGGACAGCAGCTTCAGCAGCGAAGCCCAGACGGCCCTCTCCCCAGCGACATCCACCAGCTCTTCCGGGGAATCCCGAGTCGTTCCCAGGCCAGCCGAGAGATATAATCCCTCCAGCGTGTCCTGGGTCGGCCCCGAGGTCTCCTCCCGGATGGAGATG
>JAQQZY010000010.1:5107394-5119905 GCA_030068375.1 Ostorhinchus rueppellii | reverse complement strand
GATTGTGGGAGGAAACCGGAGTACTCGGAGAAAACCCACGCAGACACGGGGAGAACATGCAAACTCCACACAGAAAGATACTTATTACTAGTAATATTTAATACTAATATTTACCAAAATATCACTGTTTGTCATTGAAGTAATATTAGAACTAACAGCACAAGTAAATGTAAGACAATATGAGTGTTTCCATGCTAAAATGGATATTTTCAATGCTGTTTTCTGTTCCATTGTGTTGCGTCGTCTTACTGTGAAAAGTGCATCTGGTCATGTGGACAACAGGGGAAGTGCCGGTTCTTCGTTCAGTGTTAAGAATTAGTGATCTTCTGTAGTGCATTTGTGTTTTGTGTCTCTTCTGGGTGTGGGTTGTTCTCTTCTAGGGTAAGGTTGAAGAACAGATGAGCTGCAGGTGGATCAATCTCAGAAACAGAGTCAGATGAAGCTAGATGTTTCAATATTGGTGAGACCGATGCCGGTGGGTTTTTTTTGAAGATTTTTGCAATTTGCGTTTGAGAATTGGACAAGCGGCAATTAAATGTACTGTCTTGCGGCAATAAAAACACTCGCGGCTTTCATTGGTCGCAATCAATGGATTTTTACGCACTGGTTTTGGAGACCTGACTTTTTTATCTGACCCATAATTAGCACTGGGAGATGCAGACTTAACAAATGTCCCTTTACGAGTCAAGTTATACTCATCTGCCCAAACAGCTGCTTTATCCAGACTTGTAATCTTTTGTTCGTTTGAATAAACAACAATTCGCTCCAGTAAACAGTTTTTAAATTCTTCGAGCAGAATAAGTTCCCGAAGTTTCTCATAAGTGCCAACCTTACTGGCCTGACACCATTTATCAAATTGTAAACTTTTCTCACGGGCAAACTCCACATATGTCTGATTGGCAGTTTTGTCACTTGTATGAAATGTTTGCCTGTATGCCTCAGGCACTAATTCATATGCGCGCAGCACAGTACTTTTAACCACATCATAATCCAAACGTTGGTATATGGATAGGCTGGAACACACCTCCTGAGCCTCACCCACAAGCTTGCAGTGTAGCAGAAGTGACCAAAATTCCTTGGGCCAACTAAGCGCAGAAGCAATGCGCTCAAATGCATGAAAATATGAGTCAACTTCAGACTCTCGAAACAGTGGAACTAGAGCGATGTGCTTGCTTATATCAAAAGCAGTAGGATTTGGGAGGGGAAGAGGTGAGATAGGGGCTGGCGTGGTTGGAGACAGTTTTTGTAATCCAAGGTCCCGCACGCGAACGTGCATTGCTTGTAACTCCAGCTCTTTTTGTCTCATCTCCACCTTCTTGATTTGGAGGGTTAAATGGAGGTCCTCTGTTGACATACCTGCAGGTGCAGGAGAGACCACTACCGGATCTCCGCTAGAGGCAGCAAACCCTGAAGCGTCCTCCACCGTTCCAACCTCCTCCTCCTGTTTCTCCTCCTCCTTGGTGGAATCCACCTCCGTAGAGGACAGTACGCCTTTTTCCACCAGCCTGTCACATAGCGTCTTTCGTAGCTCCGCCTTTCGGGTCTGATAGGAGACTTGAATATTATAACAGTTAGCGACAATCAGAAGATCTGCTTTTCTGCACCTATTAATCTTATCCCATGTAGGATCAACCACAAATTCATGTAATGAAAATTCCATAATTGATATTCCCCACACACAAAAGACAAAACTGCCAACAAGAAAAAAATGCAAAAAAGACTACTCATCAAAAAATCCAAATTCGGAAAAAACAAACGGACGAGCCCCCAATTCACGTTACACTCGGCCTAGAGGTTACTGAGACGCACATGAAATTAGGCTCTCTCTCTCCATCCACCTGCAGCTTGACCAGAAGCTCTTTTTGTCAGAGAAATGTTTTGTTAGTTAGATCCAGATTGTGGGAATCTTTTTGTTCAAGTTTTCTCCTGTTTTTTTGTTAGGAGTTTAGGTAAGCGAGATGTAATTTGATTTATCTTCTGATTTATTGTTAGGTAAGGATAGGGATCTTGAAGTGTTATTCTCTTTGTTATTTTTATTAATTTTATTTCCTTCCTGATTTTTAGGAATATCATATTTAAGGTTTAATAAATTAACTTACATAGCAATTTGGAGCTCTGCTGGTCATTTGTTGTTTTTGATTACACCCTTTTGTCAAGGGACATGGAAGGAGAGGAGTCTCATTTCATGTGCGTCTCGGTAACCCCTCGGCCGAGCCTTCAGTCATTCAATCAGTCATTAAACCATTAACTTGAGACGTGTTATATTGTTTTATTCCCCTAATACAGGGGCAGTGGTTACAACATCAGCTGATATAATAATAGTAATCATTTTTTATTTGTAACTGCCTTTCAAGCCACCCAAAGTCACTGTACAACAGAAGATAAAATAGACAATACATAAAATAAAAAGAAATAAACAATTAGATTTAACAAAAAAGTGCAATGACAGTGCAAAATGAGGGGTAAAAATTATGATGGGAAGACTATTCTGAAGAGGTAAGTTTTTAGTCTGGATTTGAATATGGTGAGAGTCACAGTTATGGATGGATGGAGGGAGGGAGTTCCAGAACTGGGGAGCAGAGTGGCTGAAGGTTTGGCCTCCCATGGTACTGAGGTGGACAGGGGGCACAGTGGTATGAAACTAAAACAGCAAAACCCATGAATAATACAAAAGAACAGCTGTAGAAGAACTGTCCACTGTGCATGAAAGGGTTAAGGCCAGGATGTTTCCAGGCACCAGGTGGTGAATCCAGAAACCTTAAGTTCAACCTCATATGTGTTTGGAAGAGTCAGAAGTAGAGAACTTGTCCACACTGGCCAGACCTGAGTGACCTTCCTCTGACAGAACTGTCCTTCAAAACAAGGTCTGCAATAAAACCAGGCCGTTAAACTCAGACTTTACAGACAGTTGGATACAAATACTCTCCTTTCAATTATGTGGAACTGTTTCACGGTCTGTCACTGTGTCCAAAACCTCCAGCACCATCTGTTTTGTGAAGACGTGCAAATGAATGTTACTGCCTCTTGGGTCTAAGATTCACTTGAGATGAAGGAAGATTAAGATTTTCACTTAAACTTTTGCTCTCTCTGTACCGCAAATGCAGCTGAAGGCAAAATTGTTATCATCTCGAAGAGGAAGGAGACATGACAATTGTTGAAAAGGGCACGGTGCACACTTTCAGAGCCTTTCATGCCAGATGTATTTTGGCACTCCTTCATAAAAGAACTGACAGATTGGATGAAGAGTGAAAAGTCCTCTCACAGCAGTAGGCAGAATGCTTTCCTAACAGATTACGAATGGTATAAACCAAAACCTTGAGCAGTAAAAAGGGTTGTTTATGCAGTTTATGTTCCTCACATGATCGCTGATGGACAAAATCAGCTATAATGAGTTCAAAATGCATCTAAAAACTGGTACATTATAACTGGAGCTGCAAATATTAGAAGTGTTCTCTCCTTTCTGTTGTATTTTTTTTTAATATATATATCTGAGGGTTGAGTCTATTTTAATATATATTTTTTACTTGCGTTGGCTGATGTGTTATTAATTGTAATTTTTGTTTTGCAAAACTTGTATTGCACTTGTGTGTGTACTGTGTATTTCAATGTTGTTTTTAAAGTTGCATGTTTATAATATCCACATTCCTATGACAAGATGAGAATCACCAGGCAAAAAAAAAAAAAAAAGATGAGAAATGCTTTCCTGAAACATTTTTTTTTTTTTTACTATATTGTCTAAAACCCCCTTCACACCCCGATTACAACCAATTAATTAAATCCTCTAACACAAAAATTTAAAAATGTAGTCACCTGTGGAGTGGACATGAGTGAAAAAACACCATCCAATCATTTTAACCAGCCCATCAAAATGATTGAACGGTGTTATATCTATCAAACTCAACTGCCATATGTCCCTCCCCCCTCGTCGCCTGCCCCTCTTTGTGCATGAATCATGCGTTCTCAGAGGCTTGGAGCACTGCTACAGCAAACGAAGCCAAAACCAGAGCTTAGCTAGCTATATTAGCAATATTAGAATGTAAAGTTCACTGGCAAACTGTTTTGTCACTAACATATTCAATTCAATTTTCAATTCGATTTTATTTGTATAGCCGTGTATCACAACAAATTTGCCTCCCAGGGTAGAATGAAACAAACAACAGTCAAATAAACAGTAGATGAAGGAGATGGATGAAGGTCCTGTTCATCCCCTGTCCTTAGACCCTCCTTCTGGACAAAGAAAAACTCCAAAAACCCAGAAGGAAAAGAGGAACCTGAGGAGAACCACAGTGAAGGACAGATCCACTCCCATGGACAGACAGACTGTAGATGCACCAGGAATGATGGACGTCCATTTATGGATGTGGTTCCAGTCTATTATGATGCAGTTGGGTGGGGGCACATGAGGGGGTCCATCTAGAGACAGGTGAAGGTGAGGAGGTCCATCCAGTCACCTCGGATTCCGCTGTCATTGGGCCCCAGGTAGCTATAACTGAAACAGTAGCCCCTCCCCCAAAGGGGAGTGGTATAAGGGTCACCGGCTGAATAGTGGTGAACAGACTAACTAAATAAAATATTGAATATATTTGGTCAATCAATGGTCATGTGATGAACATAAAGTGCCTAAACAGTCCTTTATATATGCCACGTGTCCACTACGTGTGCCGGCTCGACTCAACTCGGCTTTTTTGCATTTCATTTACAAAAAGGACCTGGAATCTGGTACCTGGTGCTAGGTTTTTTTGTATCACCTCTGCTGAGGTTCCAAAATGGGAGAACCAATACCACAATGGGATGCGTGAACACTGCAGACCACTGATTGGCCGGGTTGTGTCTATGTCATTGTGTTATCAATGTGCGACCCACCACTTTTAAAAAACTAGATTGGGGGGGTTCCAGGAAATACACCAGGACGTTATTCAGTCCACAAAACAATAACGACAAACAGCCACAAAGCAACAATAAAACATATCATCCCATCCACATCCTCCATTGTGTGCACGTATCACATGGTCATTGTTCTTCTTCTCCTCTTTCTCTTTGTTTTTACCACCAGCTGTGTCACCTTGTAGCTGACGTTGTGGAAGTTGCGTGCTGCATTGCTATGACAACCAGGTATTCTACATCAGTAGTATCCTGTAATGGAAACGGTTTCCGGGAATAGTACTTAGTACCCGAGTCAAACCGAGCCGAGCCAGTTTCTTGATGTGGAAAGGCGGCAGTAACATTATCCATCCACTGAAGGTATGAAGTGGTCCTGTTCTGTCAGAGCGGGGGTGGTGGAGGAGACTGAATGCACGGATGGAGGCTGGGTGAATTGATGCTGTGCAGCACTCAAGCATTGTGCCAGGACTCTGGAGGGGTTAATTGTGTATTTTCAAAATGCAGCTTGCTCGAACCCTTTTTCTAAGATCTCCTACTCCACCTTTAATAGTGAAATTGTATGTGATTCATCTACGCTCTGTATTTACTGCAGAAAATCACAGGTGCACAAGCCATTTGGAAGAAGCACTTAGGTACAAGCAAATCCATTTTCAACAGGAAAATGTGTAATTTTAGGGGAAGAAAGGAAAGATGCACTCCGAATATTACTACTGTAAGGTTAGGGTATGTTTAGGTTATTTTCACTTTACCTTGTTTTCGTACAGCCCTTTTCCAAATGTCAAGATCTGAGGTTAAAACCCCTGTTCATAAAGTAATCAATACTTCGCTGTGAGCAGGGTTTGAACCTGCGCGGGGAACCCCCATTGGATTTCAAATCCAACGCCTTAACCACTCGGCCATCACAGCTCCGGCTGAAGGAATTTATTGTTGTTTTGTTGAGATAAAGTTTAGACAGATGCTTTTTAGAAAGCGAATCACTTGTAAATGAGAAACCTGTCAGTCAGAGGGACGGTGATGGTTCAAACGATAACACGTACTTCCTGAAGTGTGTTTGCAGTAGTGTTCAGACAGGTTTGCTCTGTGTAAAGTAGGGCTGGACAATAAAGTGATGATAATCATTAAAATATACAATATTTTATGGAATGTCATATTGCAAGTCATGTGTTTTTTGGTCTTCTTTTATTTATTGTCTGCAAAAATGTTACAAAATGTATACTGGGTATTTTGTTATTGTTGATTTAATAGTTTTGCATGAATGTTCCACATCTACATTTGTCAAATATTCTGCTCTTTGGCAAGTTTTGTCATGTTCTGATGTGAAGTCTCCTGATTTCTACTTAGGAAGGTCGCTTGTGTCCATTCATTTACCCCCCCCCCCATTTGTAAAGGACCTTGAGGTGTCTATTTAATAGCATATGTTTGAAAGAGTTTTATAAGCTGTTGAAGTTAAAGAGGTTGGAAGCTGCACAGGAAACACCACTGAGTTTGTAGCTCACCACCAGAGGGCTGCTTTCTTTCACACATACATACACAATGCACAGAAAATCAAGTTGATCACAGGTTGATCAGTGTCATGCGATAACTTTATGACTCGAACAAATGTGATGGATTCAACTGATTTCTCTGTCAATGCAGTCGTCAGTAAATTGAATGTTTCACAGTGAGACATTCTGAACATTTGGACCAAAAATAAGTATGTTTATGTCCTACAGGTTGGAAAGAGAGGATGGAGATGGTAACAACAATAAAAAAAAGAAAGAAAAAAACAAAAAAACAAGGAAAACATGACTAAACCCAGTGACAAGAGTAAGGCCCAATCCCAATTCACCCCTTACCCCTACCCCTTGAAACAGAGCTGTAAGGGGAGGGGCTTGAAAGATTATCCTATGAAATGGGACAACCCTTCCAGACCTGTTACGTCATCAGTGCTCATCAACGCTGCTATAAACAGATGTCAAACTTAGTGTCTGTAAATGTTCTCCATGTCGTCACCAGCTGTAACCGTCTGTGTTCCATGGGCTTTGGTTCATCTGTTTACGTCTATCAACTATAAATCACACAAATGCGATCTACGACACACTGAAACAGCATGAAACGGATGATCACATGATTGAGTTGTTTATGAAGAAAGTCCTTGCATTTGTTTCATTTCATCGCTGCTGCACGTTTTGTCTGTGTTTAATTCCATCTGCCAATGATCTGAACAGAACTATGGGAAACTCCTCCTACCCCTTAGTTCGTAGTGTGGTCCAGAAAAATCTCCATTTCGAGGTCTATACAGCCCTTTGTCTTAGCCCCTCCCCTCCAACTAACTGAGAATCGGGACAACACTACCCCTTCATGTGAATGCACAAAATGGAGGGATAGGGGGAAGGGGTGAATTGGGATTCAGCCTAAGAAGTAAGAAAGGTCAATAAAGAGTAGGCAGGCTTAACCCTTTGATGCCGATTGTTGCGAATTTGCATCAAACTGCTTCCGCTCCAAAATGCAACCAAAATTCTATCTACTTGAAAGCAAGTGAAATTTTTTCCCCCCATAATTGGAAATAAATTCAGGCATGAAGGGGTTACATATTACCAAGACAGAAGGAAAAAGTCATCAAATGGTGGAAAAAGTTTTTGGACAACCTTAAAATTTTATTATAAAATGAAATATTTGCAGAACATTCTGTATGTGTTTCAAAAGTAGCTGGATCCGACAAATACAAATAAATGCAAAGGATTGTTTTGTTTATTGTTCACAATAAAAAAAAATAACATAGCTAAATTCGTAGCAGTTTCTTTTCATTTTTAAACTGTCTTTATATTTGTCTTTTTACATTTTTCCATGGTTCTCATGTTTATTCACCATTCTCATCCATTCATCTTAAAATTACAACTGAATCACACAGTGATACAAGGAAGGAAAGGATGATGATTGGTCCTGCCTCAACAATACAAAAGATGTCATTTATAGAATATTAAGACCTAAACTCCATAGAACAAGAATGCCTTGATCCACATTGTCATATTAAAAAAAAACAAAAACAAAACATCAATACAAAAGGGTTAAAAAGGAAAAATGATCGAAATGGACATGAGACATGGCTTTACATAAAAAAAAAATTCTTAGGAGTTTGAACAGGTCATTTCCTAGACGTGTTTCATTATTTTGCTGAAAAATCCAGTTATGACTTTGATGGAACATCACACATACAGAGTGGAGCATGTGGGTTTGGACAAAGAAACAAAACCACAGAGTTCAAGGACCTAAGACATAGACCTGCTGCTACTTTTATGTCTGTTCCAAAATGAGTTTTTCCTCAATATTTAACCTTTATTAAAAGATTTATCACTTTTTATTGCAATTTTATTGTCAGTATTTTGCATTTTTTCATTGTGAATCATATTTTCCTCTGTTTAATTCATCATGCAGATGTTCATTAAAGAGTAAATTCATGGTCAGAAACAGAAAACTGAATGAAATGTGACATAGGATTAAAGGGGTCAAATTTTGCTAAACCTATTTTTATTAGGGCCTTTTCACACAGCGTACTCCAGTCCCTATTCAAGTGCGCTGGATCCAAATTTTATCCATGTGAATGCCACTGTTCTGTGCTCGAGTCCAGTTGAGAAGGTAGTCCTGGATCCGGACTGCCCAGACTCCATCACGGTACGTTGCTATGTGAATGTGACCCACGCCCGGGGCTGGAAGTGACCTAATCACCATTCCGACAAAGGAAGTGGATTAATCACCACAAGACCACAGGTGTCCAACATACGGCCCGGGGGCCAAATCCAGCCCGCCCAAGAGTTCAATCTGGCCCCTGGGATCAATTTGTGAAATGTAAAAATTACACTGAAGATATAAACAGTCATGGATTTTAAAATAATTTTAAGTCAAGTCAATCTAAAGTGGGTCAGACCAGTAAAATACTATCATAATAACCTGCAAATAATGAAAACTGCACATTTTTCTCTTTCTTTTAGCGTAAAAAAAAGTAAAATTTACACAAAAACGTTTACATTTACAGACTAGCCTTTTAGAAAAAATAAAAAAAGTGAATAACCTGAAATCTCTCAGGAAACGTATGTGGAATTTCAATAATGTTCTAAGGTTATTTAATGTTTTGTGTATTTGTAGATCCACTCTGATCTCTAAGTTGTGAGTCACACGTACAAGCGATAAACTAAGGCATAATATTATTAACATTGCACTTATTTTACTTAAAAAATTTCAGGTTGTTCTTATTTGTTCATGTTATGTTTGAGTACAATTCATAGATGTAAACATTTTCATCATGGAATTTTACTCAATACTTCTTATCCTATTAGATACATTTTTTCACTGGTCCTCTTTATACCATATTAGGCTGTACGTGGCCCCTGAACTAAAATGAGTTTGATACCCCTGCCATAGACAGAAGATGGACCTGTGGAGCTGAATGAATGAAGAATTCAGACCCTAGCAGAGCATTTACAGTTTATGTGGACCACAGGGACATGTTTGAAAATGCATAATTCCATTTAGAACAGCAAAATATCACTCCTTTCACCGAACATAAAACTACTGTGTCCATCCACTGTCACTGATCCAACTCCATGGGTTTTACTGGTGAATCAATGTTGTCGAAGATGACGGTGTTTCCGCGTTCACTTCAAAGCCTCTGAACGTCCCAATGGATCATATCTGACCAGGAAAAGACGACAAACTGTATTTTTTTTTACACGTACTGATAGAACTAATGGATAAACAGGTATTAAACCGTTCAGATCAGGAGATGCTTCGGTTGCCGCTGGATGTTTGGGTCTTTAAGGATCAATGCAATACATCGCAAAAGCACGGGTGTCCCAAAAAACTTTTTCCTCCACTGTTTGTCATGTTCTGCTCAGATATATAGGCCTGCTGTTCCCTGCCCTCCATTAAAGACACATACTCTGCAGGTACTGTAACGCAGGCATGTTCGTTAAATAAACCCCAGAATTCTGAACGGAACCCATTCACGAACTAGAACTAATTTGGGCTCTTCTCAAAGATGGAGCCGTGCTGACTGTGATGTGCCTTAGGTGACTCACTGTCTATGGATAATTACCTCATACAGGCCGGCCTCAAAAAGCCCCAACTGTTTGTTTAATGTTGAAACACCTTCTATGTGCGCACAAATTCGTTCGAGAAACATACATCCATAGTATTTTAATGATGCCGGATCCTGCTTAAGCTTCGGCTGTTAAAAGTGAGAGACATGACAAACCTTGCGTGACACTTCTTTTATGCTACTTCTTCTCTAAAGTCGGTCACCTATCATGTTGCAACCACGGGTATACAATATAGTTACAAGCGTTATAATTGAATGGAAATGAGTCTGTCTCTATTGACATTTTGCATAATAATCGCAAAGTCTGAACATTTCAAGGTTAAAGTATTCTTTTGATGCAGATCCTGATGCAACTGTTCAACATTTTCTATTTTAATCATCCGTGTATTTCTATGGCCAAGTACGCACCTTAATATTTAACCCTGTTTTAAATATGCTCAACAGCGGCGGAATAAAAGCTCAACAATATCAAAGAATCAGTCTGGCTGTGTACAGTATGGTTTAGCACAGGACAGCAGATGGTCACAGAAAGCTTCTTTCATTGCCTTTTATCTGGGCTCATTAAAAAAAACAGACTCTTTTGAGGGAGAAAGCCCTGAATACAGCCTCAGACCTCAACACACAAACTCCCTTATCTGCCTCAGCTGGTTACAAATTTGTCAGTAGAGGTTTATTGAATGAAAGTTTTCATCCAGTAAAGCACCCCAATTATGTGGCTGTGTTGTCCAGGTATGAATCAGTGACCTCCAAAACCTTAACAATAATGCCACTCAGTCCTTAAAGTGATATGTATTGAGCAGCCCGGAGAGTCATTCACCTCCAAAAGCCAGACGGAGAGAGCGTAAGAGATTAGAGGCGACCGAAGCGAGTGGGAGAAAACTCTGTGGGCTGCAGCTGCAACCCCAGCACCTTTCATGGAATAAAAAATGCACCTCTTATCTCGGATTCTGTGGCCTTGGCTTGATCCACACTGATCTAAAATGAGCATTATCCTGCTTCCCCGTCTGCAGCCATCAGTGGCATCGGCCAACACACAAGCATTAATTATAAATCCATTAAAAGGGCTAGTTCGTCAGCAATGCAGCCATTATCAGATGACATGTCATTATTTTCCTTCCTCGCTGCAGCGGCGGATCCTGGCGGGTTCACTGGAACAAACATCTCATCTGTTTGAAAGGGGCTGGTTGGTGAACATATAATGCATGGTGAGTGGTTGAGAGGCCTCTTGAGGGCAATGCGGTGTCCAAGCTGATGACAGACATTGGGACATTAATTAAATACATTTATATGTCAGCTCCAAAGTATTATCTGCTCTGGCCAACATGACTCGGTGCTCTGCGGAAAATATCAACACTAGAAAGCTTGGGGGAAAAAGGCAAATTAATGCAATCCCAGGCAAACTGACAACATGTACTTCGCATTTCAAAAGTTTTACTCAACTTAAATGGAGCAAATCTAGTATCTCTATTGAATGTTTGAATGTTTAAGCGGTAACTTGTAGCAATTAAGCCTCAGAGAACTGTTTCTACACTCTTTACTTCCTTTACTTCTTGCAATTTTGGTTTATTTTTTGTTCTTCGCATTCACTTTGAGAAAAAAAAAGCCAGCCCATTGTTTTTGTTCTCCCTCGAGCCTTCAGCTACATCACACTGTCTTCATTAGCAGACAGAGTTTGTTCTCATGGAGCTGCATTTGTTGACAGGTAAGCTCATTAGTGATAATGATTTTATGTTAGAACTACAAGGACATTTCAAGAACGAATATTTCTTCCAACGCCCCAGGGTCCTGTAATCCCAATGCGTCCTCGTATCAACATGACAGGATGTTTAACAACGACGCTCAGGATGACACATGTGAGTGTTTGTTTGTGCATATATAGAAAAATGAATTAGCGCCCCTAGAGGCAGCAAGAGGAACTGCACAGAATAATGCAGGAGTGAAAATGACATACAGTATGGAAGGTTTAATTTTAGGATAAAATATGATACGTTACAAAGTAAGTGGGGTCGTGTTTACAATCAGCTGATGAGGTGTGAATTTATTCCTACAAAATAAAGTCAGGCTGTTAAAAACAGTTAGGCCGTAATTGTTTTTGGTTTAGTTTGTTGGTTTCTTTGTTTTTTTAACACTCTAGTAGCAAAAGTATTGGTTGAATTCATTCCAAGTTGGGTTTATAGATTTCCAGTGACCCAGAATAGATGTGGTTATACTTTGGGAAAAGTGCGTCAAAGTTCAAATTTGTTATGAATTTTTTTCCCATTTACTTGTTTACATGTCTGTAGTAACAAAACTACTGGTTAAATTCATACCAAATTGGGCTTATAGATTGCCACTGACCCACAATAGATCTGTTGACACTTTGGGAACACTAGATCGAAGTTCAAATTTGTTAGGAACACTGGTCTACAAGTAAAATGCTTCCAGAATGAAAGCCATTAAACTTTACCAAATTTGAGACGGAAACTAGAAAAGCACTCGCAGAGCGCAGACCTCCGCCAAGCTTATTGTGACTCCCATCCAACAGTCGTACTGTTTTAATGTTCCATATGCCCTGTC
>JAQQZY010000010.1:4855109-4867546 GCA_030068375.1 Ostorhinchus rueppellii | reverse complement strand
GCAGTTCACTAATGGATTCAGGAGCTGCAGATCATAAAGCTGCAAACAGTGGGAACACAGTGATCCAACAGAGGTAAGCTGAGCTCCAACAGCTAATGCTAATGCTAATGCTAACAAACATTCACACATGAGCTTTTAACTATGTGTTTCCTCTAAGGGTAGTTAATCTACATATATTAATATACAGATGTTATACTTTACTTACTTTACTGTTGTATAAGTGTCATGTATATGTCATGTATATACACACTGACAAGTTGAGGTTAATGTTTGGTTTCCTCATTTTTCGTGGTTGCGCCTCCAAGCAGGAAAGCGGTGCAAAGTTAGTCCGTTTTTGATGTTTTTTCCCACGGCGATCGTGTGTTGCGCTGTTACATTCCACAATACAGCAACGGTTTACCATGGCTGAGATAACTTGATTCTGTTTTTCACATTAATAAGATACACGTCTGCGTCTATAAGCACGCAACTAAAGATGTAATGACGCCCAAGCCCTATAAAATGAACAAAAATGAACCGTAATTCAGAAAAATAATAAGCAAAGTGACAAAAACCAACCACACAAAAGAAAATATACAACAAAACGGACAAAAACAACTACAATTTGAGTAAAATGAACAAAATAATAAGTGCACCCATAGTTACCATAGAAACACCGTCATCTTCTCCAACATTGATTCACCAGTAAAACCTGTGGAGTTGGATCAATGACAGTAGATGGACACACTGGGTTTATGTTCAGTTAATGATAGATTTTATTGAAAAAGTCACTTTTTCTTACATTTTCTGGGTTTTTTTTAGAAAAAATAACCTTTGAATTTACTCCGAGCTTTTATGAGAATTTACATGATTAGTGAATTAATTATGGCAAAATACTTGATTTCCACTTAAAATTCAAAACACAGTGGATAATATAATAAATGTTAATCAATCACTTAAGAAAGGTTAAATGAAGAGAAAAACATCATTTGGGGACTGCCATAAAAGAAGCATTAGGTCTTTATGGGTTAAAATATATATGGAACAAATAATAATAATAATAATAATAATAATAATAATAATAATAATAATACAGTAAGAATGAACAGGATCTGTTTAAGTGTGTGTTTTGATTCACCACATTAGTTATTTAGCATTTATATAACATTTACGTTCTTTTAAATATTATACAACTATTGACTAAAATATTAAACAGTTCTGTAAAATTAATAACAGTTTAATTATTTAGTTAAATAGTCTGTAATATTTCAGTGACATCAGCTGAATAATGTATTGTATCATAATCTAACAGCATAAAATGGTTAATTCTGCTTAATATTGGCTTTTTATAGCATTAAAGATGTGTTGTACTATAACATTTATGACTGAAGGGGATTTCTGTGACGATTTCTGATGTTGTATGTGTCAATCCATCAAAAATAAACTCAAACAGTGGGGACTGTCATGTTCTTATTTTAGGGGATTTTCTTTCCATGAGTGAACATGTGGTTCTTCAAAAAAAAAAAAAAAACCATGCCAGAACACACCCAAACACCTCCAAATACACACATACACACTACAAGTGAGCAAAGGCACATTTCATAGGTCTGAACTACTCCCGTCACCGCAACAATCACATGTTATTCAGCAGCGAGGAAGTCGTCTGCAGGAAAATCTTCGGAGTCTGCTCAACCTCCCACAGGCCTCGTCTCATTGGCTGAGAGGCATGACATCACACAGTGGACTAGCGTATAAAAAGCCACTCTCTTACTCACTCCTCTCAGAGCAGCTCAGAGCAAACTGACTCATGACAAGAAACACAAGTCAGTGAGAGCCTTCACTACTGACTGAGCACGCCTTTGGACTTATTCACAGAACAGAAAAAAACATCTCAACATGTGCCGAGGACTGGAATCACTGCCCATCACCTGCCTGGAGAGGTGAGACTCATCACACATTTATCTGTTTTAGATGACAAGAAAGAATAGTGGCTTTAAGAGCGAACACTATGTACTTTGGAAGACTTGTTTTTTGAACATTTTCACTTATTTCCACAGGGCGAAGGAACTCAAAGCTCTGTTTGGGAGTTTGTTACAGAAATCTGACAGCATAACAGCACAGTCGAAGAAAAATGACAAACTGAGGTGAGATTTCATTCTAGTTCTTTATTGTTTATCTTCATCAGTGCAGAAAAGTGAGTGTTTTGGGTTGAATTTTGCACTGAAACGTCTTCCTGTTGCAGGTTAAATGAAGATGAACCTCTGAAATGGAAGGAGTCGTTTGAGAAACTCTTAACCAGCCAAAGTAAGTAAAAGTTTTAAACTAGAATAGAATAGAATAGAATAGAATAGAATAGAATAGAATAGAATAGAATAGAATAGAACAACAAGCTTTAAAAATACCATCCGATGTCTACATCATCTATAAAATTAATATAAAACAAACTAATAGAAGCAGCTGAAAAAAAGTAGGCATAAAACCAGAAAATCCAGCTGTTCCAGATGATAATAACTATCAGATGTTAAGCAGCTACACTCCTTTTCTTGCAGATGGATTGTGTGTATTCAGAGCCTTCCTGGTGTCAGAATTCAGTGAGGAAAACATCGCCTTCTACTTGGCGTGTGAGGACTACAGGGCAACTAAATCCTCAAAACTGGCTCCCAAAGCGAAGAAGATCTATGATGAGTTCATCGGCTCCGATGCCCCAAGAGAGGTGAATATAATTTTTTAAAAATAAATAAGTAAAACATACTTTATTGTCCCTGTGGGGGAAAATTTCCTGGACTCCATTCCATAGTGCTGCAGTTTACAGGAGGACAGAATAAAAAACGACAAACAGAATAAAAGTATCAGATAAATAGATTTGCATGTGATCTATACATATATGCATATTCATTCATACGTTATTGCACAAAACTAGTGCACTCAAAAGTCACACAAAAGTAAATACACTGTGAACCTGGATAAGTAGAATCTACTTTAAATAAACCAGGTAACTCGTGTTACCTTCAAATGTTTAAGTAATAAAATATTAGTTTAATAAATGAAGTGGTCTTTGTTCAATAGACTTGAACCCAAAATGGAACAAAATAGACCTTTTAAGTTGAAAGTACTTATAACTGTTACATTAAGTGAAGATACTTAGTTTAAAGCAGGGGTTCCTAAAGTGAGGGTCAGGAGAATATTTTCATAAACTTCTTATAGTGAAGTAACGAAAACTGATGCACATGTCAGCTACATGAAGGATATTTAGGGTTTCAAGTAATACTTTTACTTTGAAAGGCCTCAGATGTCACTACTGCAGCATTATTGAAACTTTTATTTAGGCAAACAGATTCATGATTGTTCTGCCTTCAGGTCTGACTAATGGTTTAATATTAATAAAAACAACAATAAACATAAAAAGGCCAATAAAACAGACATATTCACACAAATAAACATTAACATAAGCTGCACCTTGAACCCCTCCACATTAAACAGAACACAATGAGTAAAATGTCAAGTACCCACAATGCAATACAATGTGGGTGATATCAATGTGTTGCTATTAGTAACAGGCCGAACTTCATGAGATTAAGTTTGAACTCAAACACAGGCCTTTAAAAAGTACAGTTTCCTCAGAATGAACAAGTAATGCCAATAAATTAGACACATTTAAGAAAAAACAAACTTATCTGTTTGAGTTGAATCCAAATCTGGGTTCCCAGTGGTACTAGTAAAAGTATTTATGAGTGCATACAGGAGTCAAATGTAAAGGACAATACTCACCACCGCCTTTGTGCTTTTGCAGGTAAACCTCGACCACACGACTAAAGCCATCACAAAGGAGAACGTGTCTCAGCCCTGTCAGACCTGCTTCGATCTGGCCCAGGCCAAAATCTACACCCTGATGGAGAAAGACTGCTACCCACGCTTCCTCAAGTCCTCCATGTACCTGGAGCTGAGCAGAAAGGCCAAGACACGCTAGGAGGCTGTTGGAATAAAACTGCCAGGAAAGCAGCGGAAGTGACGCAATCACTCCTCAAAGGGACGTATAAGCTAAATGACTGAGGCCGGAAAGGTTCAGGCCCAACAAACGCCTCAGTCTGTGGAGCGACGCGCACAGACGTGGACTCACGCTGGACTCTGGAGCTTCAGCAGATCTGTGTCCGTGCTGGAATCTGAAGGACACGTGAAACTGTGAGAAGAACGACTGACAAGACGCATGTACTGTAAAAAAAATAAATAAATAAACCAGCTGCATCATTAGCAGCCACAGTGGCATAAGTTATAACACAGAAGAGTTACCAGACACTTTATCTGCTTTATTAACTATTATTTATTTGTTATTTATTCAAAGTTTTCTATGTGAATGTATTAAGAAGTGTACGTCAAAATAAAAGCATTGAATATAAGTTTGTGGGAACAAAGGGTTTCTGTTTTCTGTTGGAAAATGTAGCGAAGTGGAAGTTGTTAGTGTGTTTGGAAAAAATGTAGTGGCAGGAAGAAGAAGAAGAAGAAGAAGAAGAAGAGGAGGAGGAGGAGGAGGAGGAGGAGCACATGTGCACAATTATAGCTGCAGACTAATATGTGATGTCACTGCTTCCACTTCACAACTAGGTAACAGGATGACTCGGTGCTAGTGAAAATATAAAACAATGGTGTTGGAAGTATTCAGTGCCTTTACTTCCAATTTAATCCAATCCAACTTTATTTATAAAGCACTTTAAAACAACCCCAGTGCTGTACAGAACACTAAAACAAAATACAAAAATGAATAAAAGCATTAAAAAAAATCCACTAAAATCAAATAAATAAAACAAGTCAAAATATACAGCAGAACAAAATATCAACATTTACTTCTTTACTATTTATATATTGTTTTTGAAACCACAGGGATCACTGGTGATGCTTGTGTATTTAACTCCTCCCTACTTTGTGCAGTTTTAACCCTTTCATGAATGAATTATGAGAACCTTAACCAAGATTTTTTTTTTTCCCCTAAGTGTTTTTATTCCTCTTTAGGCATTAAAAAAAACAAAAAACAATGGGATTGAGGTGAGATTTTTTTTCTTCATTAATTAATTTATTATTTTTCATGGGGTTGTTAAAATGTCCACTCAGCCGGACACCATGCATTGAATTTTTGAAACAAAGAAGCATATATGTACTGATATAATGTCTGTGAATGAAAACATATTTAATGCTGCTGATCTGATGTTTTCTCACATTTTAACATATACTAATACTAGTTATTACTCACTTCATGAAAATAATATGCAAAAAAAAAAACAACTTCTAAACAATATCAACCAATTGATTTACACTCAAACATGTTATTGCAGATCAGGTTTATCTAGAACAATAAAGTTACAGTAATGGTATGAATGTGAGTGTATTATGGGATGGTGATTTTTTTTTTTTTTTTTTAATAAGATATTTGAGTGAACCGAATTAAATCGCATTTAATGCAATTTAATTTGGTTCACTCAAATATATATTTTTTTTTTTTTATGTGTGACCTACTTAAGAAATGTTTTAAGCTGATTCAATGTTTCACTTTTTACAGCGTATCTGTAGAGTGCTAAAAGGGATTTATACCACACTGTGAAAATACAGGAGTCCACTGTATACACTCTGTACACCAACACAGTGGACACTTATGCATTCATACCATTACTGTGACTTTGCTGTTCTTCATAAACCTGATATGCAGTAACATATTTGAGTGCTTGTTATTGTTATTGACTGTAATTAACCGTTTTGTTTTTTACCCAAAAAGTTTTTTTCTTTGTTTTGTTTTTTTTTTATATTATCTTCTTGAAGTGAGTAATGACTGTTATTAGAGGATGTTAAAATGTGAGAAAACATCAGTTTATCAATAAATGCATGTTTCTGAAACGGAACCCCTTGACATGCTGCTCTGTGTCCCTTGAATCGCCCCTTTGGGACAAATAAAGTTTTTTGATTGATTGACAGGGTGTCCAGCTGAGTGGACATTTTTTTACAGCTCCTTGAAAAATAGGTTCATAAGATAAACTTCAATCACATTGGTTTTTTCATATCTAAAGAGGAATAAAAACACTCGAAAAAAAAGTATAGATTAAGACTCATAATTCATGCATGAAAGGGTTAAAATGATTCAGAGTATTCAGAGCGATTTTAACTGGACCCTTAGGTGATGTTTCAGGGAAAAAAAAGTAATTGTGAATCACTTCAGGATAGTACAATAAGTGTGTGTCTGCAAAATAACCCTATTTGCTGGCAGGCATCTGAGTATGAGCGCCGGTTGCCATGGAGACAGCAGCCACCTACAGAGCGCTTCCACAGCCACAGGTTTGTTTACCACCTCAGCAGCCTCTGAGTCACAGCAGCCTCCCCTCCCCTCGTTGAATCTGCTCCATCCTTCAATTGTCCTGCTGTTCATCATCACCAGCCTCCTCCTCCTCCTCCTCCTCCTCCTCCTCCTCCTCCTCCTCCTACGATCAGTCAACTCCTGTTCAGACACCTACCGAGGCGAGGGCAAACTCATTAACAGGGCTCGCACGTCTGGGAAATAATAGGATAATACGCCTCTGCATTTTTCCTGATATGTTATCGGTGTTACGTTATCTCCTGTGATCCTGGACAAACGGTCTGTTCCATCAAATGTGTCGTCCAGTGGTAGAGGTCTGAGGTTCCTCATGAGGTTCCTCACACACTGAGCTCTGTTCTGCATCATTTTAACATGGGAATGTCTTTATGTGAAGGAAAAATCCTTTCATAGCAGTGCAACGGAACTTTAAGGCCCGGCTTCCAAACATTTATTCTCTTATTGTCTGTTCTTCTTTAACCCTTAAAGACCCAAACGTTCTTCTTCCTTTCCAAAGGGTATTTCAGTTCTTTAAGCTGGAAGTTTTAAATTTTGCTTCATGTCTTTTGTTAATTGTCTTTTATTTCATTTTAATTAACTGTCATTTTACTGTTTTCATTTGAACTTTCGTTGTTTTTCTATTTTAACTTTCTCTTTTATGTCTGCTTCTATGTTCTATGTAAAGCACTTTGAGTTGTCCTGTACATGAAATGTTCTAAACAAATAAACTTACCTTGCCTTCCTTTCTCTGAGCTTTTATGAATATCTACAGGATTAACAGAGGTGGGAAGTAACTAAGTATAAGTACTTTGTTACTGTACTTAAGCAGATTTTTTTTTGAGGTATCTGTACTTTACTTGAGTATTTATTTTAATGGCAACTTTTTACTTTTCCTCCCTACATTTTTGCATCAATATCTGTTCTTTATACTGCTTACATTCTCAGAATAGGCTCGTTACTTTTACAAATTAAACAGGTCTGACAGTAAAACATGTCACTTCAGAGGGAAAATCATTGGAGAGAAGGAGCTCCGGCTGTGAACGGGCTCGAGTACAGTGTCCACACAGTTACTCACTTTTAAGGGCTTTATTTCTGGCTAAAACACACCTTATAAATCTGTGATATGTGCTGCTCAGTGTCGTCTTTAACCGTATATAAACAGAGGTGACGCTCACTTCAAAATAAAACAAAGCGGCTGTGGATCAAGCACGGTCCAATTAGCTCATCGTCATCGTTAAATGTCTTCATTCTTTTCATCCATGAATCTTTTTTAAATGTTTCTCTTCTTTGCCTGCTACCTGCTTACATTTTTGTTTAATTCTACCTGTGAAATTTCTTAAACGATTGCATGATTCTCTGTGATTTTGTTTAAATAAGTTTTGTATCATGTATGGCAAAAAAATTGAGTTTTATTTTTTATTTTCGTACTTTATTACGATTGAGAAGTTGTAATTGTTTACTTTTATTTAAGTAAAGGAGTCGAATCAGTACTTGTACTTCGACGAGAGTATTTTTTCACCCAGGTCGCTGTACTTGTACATAAGTACAGAATGTGAGTACTTTTGCCACCTCTGAGGATTAGTAAATTAACCCTTTCATGCATGAATTATGAGAGCTTTAATCAAGATTTTTTTTCCTTGAGTGTTTTTATTCCTCCTTAGGCATAAAACAAACAAAAAAAAAAAAAAAATGCCATCGAGGTTTTTTTTTTCATGTAGTTACAAAAATGTCCGCTCTGCCACATCATGCATTTAATTTTTTAAGCAAAGAAACATGTATTTAAAAACAAATAGCAGAAAGTGAGATGAAAACAATGAAATAAAAGCATTTTTAATGTTCCTAATCTGATGGTTTTTGTTTTTTGTTTTTACATTTTATCATATTCTAATACTAGTTATTACTCACTTCATGGAGATAATATGCAAAAAATAAAAAATAAATTAAAAACTAATAAAAAAAAACCTCTATAAATTACAGTCTAAACAATATCAAGCAATCACTTGCACCTATTAGTACAGATCAGGTTTATCTCGAACAGGAAAGTTACAGTAATGGTATGAATGTCAGTGTATTATGGGATGGTGCATAAGTGTCCACTGTGTTGGCTGATATTGAACTAAAACAATAAAACCCATGAATATAGAAGAGAACAGCTGTAGAATAACTGTCCACTGGAGTGAGCGGTATGAATGAAAGGGTTAAATGTTGAAAAATACCTGATTTTCACTGAAAGAAAAACCCGATATACAGAAGATTACAGAAGTTCGTTTTGTTTGTTTGTTTTTTTGCAGCATTTATTGCATTTATTTACCTTAAACTATTAGCCACGGTGTTTTGGTTTGGGGGTTTTTCTGTAAATCTTTCTTATTGACATGCTCTATAAGTGTAAATCATCTATAAATCTGCTCTGATTGTATTATCTATGATGCGTCTAAATTCTTGTCTACATAAAATACGCGTGTAAAGACTTGATGGGAGCAGCTACCGTACATGTGGGTGGACTTGGCTAGACGTTTTGTCTTGGTGTAACGTAATATTGTGTTGCAATAAGGCTCCAGTGTAGACATTTTTCAACTCTAAGATCCAGGATTACACAATCTATCAAAAAATATCCGACCTGCCCAGTGTTTGTGTTGTTTCTCATCCTACACCTGGTTTTGTTGAACGTTCCAAGATTCAAGAAGTTTATTTGCCACTTGTGCATAACACACAGGAATTTTTGTGCGGTCGCTCCCAGGATTAGATAAAACACAGGTGTCAAACATGTGGCCCAGGGCCCAAATCTGGCCACCAAAGGGTCCAGTCTGGCCCCTGGCAGGAATCTGTGAAATGCAAAAATAGATGTTAAGATATGAATCGTTTTAGTTCAGGTTCCACATTCAGAGCAATTCAATCTCAAGCGGGTCAGAAAAGTCAAATACTATCATAATAACCTACAAATACTCATAACTCCAAGTTTTTCTTGTTGTAAATGTAAATATTTTCACGTATTGACACTGAAACAAAGTATCATTTCACAAAAATATAAATAATCTGAACAAATATAAAGAACCTGAAATGTCTTAAGAAAAGTAAATGCAATTTTAACAATATTCTTCCTATTACTAAATGTTTTGTGTATTTGTATTACAATGAATATGTGCACTGTAAAAAGTAAAACTTGAATCAACTTAGAATTTTTCTTCAATAGGTCACACATAAAAAAAAAAATTAGTAGAGTGAACTAAATTAAATTATATTTAATATAATTTCATTTTAATTTTCACTCAATCAATTTCTTTTTATGTATGACCTATTGAAGAAAATTTTTAAGTTGATCCAATGTTTTGCTTTTTACAGCGTGGATTGTGAGCGTCTCTGTTTTTCTTCCATCAAAAGTTTTTTTTTCCTTCTCATCGATGCCAAATATTCACTCACTTATTTTTAGTGGGTTTTTATTTCTAATATTCCAAGGTCTCACTGGATTTCTTTTGTTGTGATTCGCTGCTGAATGAATTAAATTGAACTGAACTCAAGTTATCTTTTATTACGTGAGGGGAAAAATGTTACATTTCAGCAAAAAAAAAAAAAAAAAAAAAACTTGAAAACTGAGGAGTTTTTTCCTTTTTCTGGCAGTGGAGTGCAGGGAGGAAAACCGCTCCATTGTGATTCCTGCGTGAACATTTTTATGTGATGTGTGTTTAAGTGAATACAGATGGAAGAACAAACCAAGAGAGAAGAAGACAAAGCACTTAAACACTGACAGAAGTAAATTCCTGGTGAATCACATTGATTTTAAGGCCAGTCAGAGTTTGTTGAGTGTTTCTGCTCATTTCCTGCATTCCTTCACTGCTTTGCGTCACGTATTTCAGAGCGTATGAGCCTTTTTCTTCAGTGTTGATGAGGTAAATGAAAAAAGTGGCCAGGAAATACAAAGAACCTCATATCCACTATAAGGATGTACTTGGAGAAAAAGAATATCCTGCATAAATCTCCTTCCCTTAAGTTGAAATGACACAAACTGAGTAGCATCCACTGCTCCAGACTGAATGATGTGTCAGTGTATCTGTAGGTCATTGGATTTTCTTTTCAGAAACAAAAGAAAAACTAGTGGTTAATTGATTTTTGTTTTAAAACAGTGGACTTAAAATTGGATTTCAAGGCACATTTTTCTTTTACAGTGTCAGAAGAGATAAACCAAAAAAAAAAAAAAGACTGATTTATGTTTTCTCTTTCTAATAACAAAAAAAAGAAAGCTATTACCTGACAGAAACGGGAAAACGGACCAAAAATGGCTGTTATTTTTATTTTTTTTTTTTGCTTTTTTTCAGTTTCTGTTGTCATTTTCAAGGAAATAGCATTAATATATGTTCTGTTTATTCTCTCAGTGTTAGGTTTTTATTGTTAGTATTTTTTATGCGATTACTGTTTTTAGAGTTTTTATTCGGTTGTACACTGCTGATCCTGACTACATGGAAGTACATGTATGAAAGGACAATAAATCTGAACCTGAACCTAATAGGTCACAAAGATTCTTACAAACAATGGGTTTGTACGAATCTTCCAGTTGGTATGAAACCTGGAGTTCGTAGACATTGGTGGAGGAAGCATGTCTGTGATTAACTGATGTTCATTAAAGCTCAGATTGAAGTTGAGGATTATAGAATCAGAATCAGAATGTCTTTATTGTCATTGCCAGTATAAAACAAACAACGAAACTGAAGGTGCACTCCTTAAAGTGCATTTCTAAATAAAGAATGAATAATACATAAATAATATAAAATCAGAAACTGTAAAAACTCAAGAAAATGTGACTTTTTCAGCAAAAACATGTGTTTACATCCACTAAGGGTTCTGCTGCTGAGTCAACATTGTAGAAAATGGCTGTTTCCATGGTAACTACTGAGCTTTTAAACATTCAAATTAGTCACATCTGACGACCATGAAAAGATGAAAAACTGCATTGTACACCAAATAATGATATGTATTGATAGGATAAAGCAGGTTCAGATAATGAATGAATGAATGAATGAATGAATGAACGGTAGGATTAGAGGATCAAAAGGTATTAAACACTTTAGATGTGTAGATGGTTTGTGTCGCCAGTGGCTGATATGGTCTTTATGAGTTAAGAAGAAAATGGGGTGCAAAGTAGTAAAGTTGTAAAGTGACTCACGCTGAGAAAAATAACAGCAACATTTTGTCACGTTTAGTTTCAAACATGTAAAAAAAAAAAAAGTGGTGTGAATTTTTTTCAGGTCACATTTTCAGACATTAAAAAAAATATTTGTCATCTTAGAAATACATAAAATAGTGAAATGTAAATATTAAATGTCAAATGTTAAATATAAATATACAGATTAAATGCGAAACCTAAATGTTAAACGTTAAACCGGAATATTAAATCTAAATGTCAAATGTTAAACCTAATAGTTAAATGTTGAATCTAAATGTTTAGCATTTAACATTTACATGTGATATTTGATATTTACATTTAACTATTTCATATATTTCTACTGTAAGATGACACATTTTGTTAAATGTCCTTAAAGGTGACCTGAAGAAAATTCCCACCACTTTTTTTTACATGTTTGAAGCTAAACATGATGAAATGTTGCTGTTATTTTTTAAGCACGAGTCCCTTTCCAAACAGCCCCCCATAGAGGAAAACTTGATGATTCCATGGTCCAGATGTGTGAAAACAGTGCGCTTCCACCTGTGGACACATGGTGCTGATTGGTAGGTGGTTTGAGTCGTCCTCGTCCACTCGGATAATCTGATTGTTTTGGTTTCTTCTGACTTCACCGTCTGGAGTCAATCAATACACGTCTGATTTCCACGTGTCGTAGACTCTGACCTGTTCTGGGTGTATCCAGTGACGCCTGGGCTGGGCTCCAGACCCCAGCGGCTCTGGGCGGATTAAACGAGTACAGAAAATAGATGGACGGATTATTCTAATGGCTTTGAACAGGTCCAAACAAGAAACACTGATGCAAGCACAGTCACACTGTCAGTTCAAATCTGAAACCCAACGGCAGATATGAGCAGCATAAGCAAAAACAGAAAACCAAAAGATAAGATAAGATAAGGTAAGATAAGATAAGATAAGATAAGATAAGATAAGATAAGATAAGATAAGATAAGATAA
>JAQQZY010000010.1:4614173-4626513 GCA_030068375.1 Ostorhinchus rueppellii | reverse complement strand
TATTTGGTCTGAAATTCTAAATAATTGAGTCACATACAAACAATAGGCTCATTTGAACATTGTTAAGGAACACTTTTCTGAGCTCAAACTGGTATTTCTGTAAGTGAACGAGGAATATCACAATATTATTGTTATCGCAGTGCTGTACATCCATATCACATATTGCAAGTTTTGCCGATATCATGCAACCCTAGTATATATTGTTACTGAACTTAGACCTGACCAACTGAATCACTCACAGATCATAACACTGCCCTCATAGGCTTGTACTGTCGACACTAAGCATGATGGGAAATCACTTCATCCACCTCTCTTCTCACTCTTGAACAGGGTCAATTTGGATTCATCAGATCACATGACCTTTTCCAATGCAGTTCAATCTTTATGCTATCTGTCAAACTGTAGTTTCAGAAATCACTTTCTAGGTTTCCCCATATTAGTTAAAGGGTTAACCCTTTAATTCATACTGGTCACTACAGTGGATAGTTATTCTACAGCTGTTTTCTTGTATATTCATGATTTTTTTTAGCTGAACAAGAAATATTGCAATATTATTGTTATTGCAGTGTTGCACATCCATATCACATATCACAAGTTTTGCCAATATTGTGCAGCCTCACTCTATAACCTCTATTCAGTCCTTCATTTTTCACAACTGTGATTTTATTTGTGGTTTGTGGTCAATTGAACAGAAAAAATGACTTCATTTATGAAAAAGTAAACAAAATACAAACATCTACAAACTTTGCCGATATCATGCAGCCCTAGTTTGTTTTTGTTTTTTTTTTACAAGGTTTTGGTGCATCATTATTTATTATTTTAAAAATAATTCAATTAATGTATGTGTTTCTTTCTTGCATTATATTTTACAAAGTTAGAAAGCAATGTTTAACTCAAAATGAGACCGGTGCATCCCTATTTACTACTGTACTGTGATATACTGCACTGTTGCCCATCAAAACTGAAATAATTTTGTTTTCAGACACATTTCTCTTTTTATGCCTGGTTATACACATCAGTAACCACCAGGTGCAATGATTACATCCTGAGATATATTTAAGCTATATCATCCATAACTTTGTTTTTCTGATTCTTTTGTTAAGATCTCTAACTTAAAAAAAAAAAAAAAAAAAAAAAAAAAACGGTCAGCAGAAGCAGCCTTAGGATACTGCCCCTCTGTCAGTCCATCAGAAGAATTTTCTCTCTAAACCAGGAGGTGTGTGTGTTTGTATCTGCTGGCTGTCATTTGTCAGCAGTGTATGGGTGTGAAAACATTGCTCTCTCTGCTTCTTCTTCCCACACCTGCCTTTGTACCAGCAGTGAACAACACCAAGCCTCAGCACCGGTGATAAAGGAACAATTCACAAAAACAAAAACATCAGAGTCTTACAACCAAAGCCAAGACAAATGACTTCATCTGTGCGTTATGGTGCTGATGGATCTTTTGGGTACACTTTTCTTTACCAACATAATTGGCAAACTATTTAAATTGTGGTGGGGAATCCTGGTCCTCACAGGTCGATATCCTGCCTGTTTTGGATGTTTCCCTCTTCCAACACACCTGACAGTCATTATCAGGCTTCTACAGAGCTTGATGATAGGCTCATCATGTGAATCAGATGCGTTGGAAGAGGGATACATCTAAAACATGCAGGATACCAGCCCTCGAGGACCAGGATTCCCCACCCCTGCTGTAAAGGGTCGGACAGGTATAAAAGCATGTCATCGGCATATAGGAAGACTTTGTTTTTTGAAGATTATCTCTGAATTCCTTTTATTTTGCTTTCACCACATATCGCTGAGGCCAATGGTTCTATCAAAATAGCAAATAGGAGAGGAGAAAGTGGACAGACCTGTTGAAAGGAAAATAAGGGGAAAGATTTTTCCTTGTTCAGGCAGCTGCTAATGGAGAAGAATAAAGAACTTTGATCTAAGAGATGACGCATTCACCAAAACTAAATTGTTTAATAATATAGAAGAGATGGTTCCACTCCACCCAATCAAAAGCCTTCTCCTCATCAAGTTATAATAATATTTCTGGGATGTCCGGTGGAGTGGGACCATGAAGGATATTTAAGAGGCACTTTATGTCAAAAAAAAAAGAATGGCCTTAAGAGAAAAACTCTGTGACGTTCGCTGAGACAAGAGACAGAGTCACTGGATTCTGGAATCAGGAGATCTTACTTGCGGCAAGGAGTCAAGTACATACAGAAAGGTGCAGTAGTTGACTCACTAACATCGGGAAGTCTAAGTTATTACAGTATATAGGGCATGGATAACACACACACTGGTCCAAATGTCAAAGCATAATAATGTTGTTCAAGTACATTGGCTCACATGTACTGAACTTGTGTTGTACTTCCTGTACTCCCCTTCCCATCTACCCTATAGCTTGTTCATCCAAGGACAGCAAAATGGAGATGAAATGATGTTAACCCTTTCATGCAATAATTACGAGAAGATTTTTATTTTTTTCCTGAGTGTTTTTATTCCTCTTTAGACATAAAAAAAAAAAATAATGTGATTGACATTTTTCTTACAAACCTTTTTTTCGTGGGGCTGCAAAAATGTCCACTCTGTTTTACTGATGTATTGTGTGAAAGCTATGAAATAAAAACATTTTTAATGGTGGTAATTTGATGTTTTCTCACATTTTAACATACTCTAATATGATTCATCACTCACTTCATGGAGATAATATGCAAAAAAAAAAAAAAGCCTTCTTTTAAAAAAAAAAAATCCCTGTTAATTACAGCTTAAAAATAATAACAAGCAACTGATTTACACTTAAATGGTTAAATGGTTACTGCAGATCAGGTTTATCAAGTTACGGTCAAAGTTACATTAATGGTATGAATGTCAGTGTATTATGGGATGGTGCATAAGTGTTCACTGTGTTGGCTGATGTAGAATTAAAACAACAAAACCCATGAATGTGTAAGAGAACAGCTTTGAATTGCTGTCCACTATAGTGAGCACAATGCATGAAAGGGTTAATGAAGCCTGTTTGGTCTGTGGCTACAACTGAAGCAGCAGAAAGAATTCTACTATCCACATTCAAAAGTGAGATGAGATGAAATAAACTGCAATTCAAGGGGATTTTTATCTTTTTTACCGATAAAAGAAATCACCACTTGTTGCATAGTTGGAGGTAGAGAGTTGGTATTAAGTGAACCTTCAAATACTGAAAGTAAGATGGGAGAGAGTTGGTCTGCAAATTTAAAAAAAATTCACTTGGAAATCCATCTGGCCCTGGAGAGTTTCCATTTATACTAACATATTTGACAATTTTTTCACTGCTTCACTTGTTTGTACCCCAGTGTCACCACGTTTAATAATTTGATAGAAATAACTTCACAAAAATCTACTTGTCTTAAATACACGGTACATTATTACCAACACTGATCTCCATTGAGTTATTGATTATGTTGTCCATCCTTTCAACTGGCCTTCTAGTGAACAATAAACCCTATCAATTGGAAAGAAGAAAATCAATCCTAAACCTTATGGCATGTTTAGGAGGATGCACAGATTTGAGTGGTAATTAATGGACTCAAACTTGAAAAAACAATCAATAGGAATCCTTTAAGTTACAATCACAGCCGTAGTCGATAAATGAGACCATATTCACGACGAGGCCACGTGGACAGAGACAATCACAGAGTAAACACTAAGCTCATTTCATGCTAAAACAGTAATTATTATCTATAATGTCCATCAACTAAAAATATCCAGTGGCAGACAATATAGTCTATTTAATCTAGTATTGTAATAATTCAAGGTTTTCCTTAGGTTTGAAGGGTTTAGATGCTGTGATGGTAACACATTTTTGTCTAATTTTGGATGATATTTAAGAAATAACTCAAAGAAACAAGAACTAAATCTGCTAATAATAGATGAGGAAATTTCTCTGAAAAAAAAAAAAAAACTATTTGCAAGTTACTATGGTATGTTTTCTCTCTAAAGCAATAAAAAAATATATCAGTAGTTTATTTCTATTTCTTCTGTTCAGAATATGTTTTCTTCCACATCTGAAAATTATATGATAGAGTACTTCTTTACACTTCTACTGCACCTCAGAGGTAGTGTCGGCTGCTGGTCTTTCAAAACAGGAGAAACTCATCATCAGCTTACATCATAAAATTTGTCCATTTATTTCTATGTAAGTTCTGCCTCTGTTCCTTTTCAGTAAAATGCTCTGTGACCCTGTGACACTAGCTCTAGTTCAGTCCGACCTAGCCAACAGTCTGACTGATTGAACTATTGAACAAAACCAGATTAAACTGGAACAAGGAATTATTGAAATTATGTTAAACTGAAACAAGGAAATACAATGAATGTGTTTTATTCACAGTGAAAGAAATGAACAAGTCATTTCACAGAGAAAATACCAACAAATGGGTCCCAGTTTGTCTTAGTTCAGACTTTGCTGTAAAATCCCGGATGGGACTGATAGTCTGAGCATCAAGTGATGGTGTAGATCTGAAAATATCTGTCAATCAAAAGAGGATTCAGCCTTTCCACTGATCCTCCAATCATCATGCAGAAGCCCAGCGTCCAGGCCAGCCGAAGCCCCGCCCACAGCTCCATTCACCCTAAGAGATGCTGAGCGTCTGGGGGCGGGACTAAATTGGGGCATTTATTCAATGAACCAAAGTGTCCCATTGAAGTGCATGGACACTCAGCTTCTGTGGACAAATGCTCTGGTTCATATCACAGTAGAGACACTAGAGGGCGACAATGCATAAGCTGCTGAGCACCAGCCACCATTAAACCACAGAAGAAGAAGAAGTTCTACGGACAAATGCACTGACAACGAAAACGGAGCTCTGGGAATGTACGAGAAGTAACAACATGGACTCAGTCCATTTGTAGAAGGAGCTGATTATAACGCTTTTGTAGACAATGAAATGTGAACACAACCGAACATATTTGAACATTTAATTTATGACATTTTAGGGGAAATTGAGCTTCCTATGCAGTCTGAGAGAAATCACCTCTTCTCAGAGGTAAATATTGTACTTTTTACTCTACTACCTTTGTCTGAAAGCTTTAGTCACTTTTCAGATGAACACAAGCTTTTAACCCTTTCATGCATGAATTATTAAAAATGTCCAATTAGATTCACTTATTTTGAGTGAGATACACAACTGCATATCGATGGTTTGGATGTAGTTTCATGTTAAATATCGTATTCTGCATAAACATGTTCATAAACACAGTGGATTTATGACTGATTTGGTTCATCAGTAGCAAACATTAATGACTCAAGAATGCATTAAATGCATTAAAATAACAGAAGCATTAATTATCATGGAATTATGGTATTGCAGAAATACACAGTACAATTAAGACTTTTAGTTTGGAGTAATTATTGTAAATATTGTGGTTTTAATTGAAGCTTGAATAACTGTAAAACGTGCATGAAAGGATTTAAACATAAGTCATCTAACTTTTTTCCCTTAAATTTACAAAATCCTTTGTGTATCTGCTCTGCCATTGGCTCTTTGTGTTCATGAAATGTTTTGGTTCCTTCCTTTTGCTCGAAACAAAATAAACAAAATAAACAAACAAACATCTAACTTTTCCAGCAGTGTATAGTAGGATCACAGGTCAACATTAACTCTCATGGTTGAACTTGGAATTATGCTTGTGATATCTACTCTTACTCATCTACTCTTACATCTACTCTTACACTGCTGGATGTGGATCTGAGTCCCTCTACCTGCAGCAGACATCCTCCACAGTGTAATTAGCAATGCACGTGTGTCCAACAAAGGCTATGATGAGCATGTGACATCTGTGCGGAGTGTGGATTTCCTCGAGCTCATGATATAAGTACCACATCATGTCAGCCTGACTGCAGGCTTTTCGCTAATAATAGCCACTTCCATTACCACATTGGCATTAATGGATGATAAGGTCCAGCATCTGTCCTACAGGGTTACATCCACGACTTAAGTCCTCCATCGGTGTTTAGAAAGTACTTTACCTCATGACACCTTTGTTGGTTTTGCGATGGCGTGCTTTACTTCATGCTACACAGGCACTGCATAGTTTAAGGTGAGTTGTAATTTAGTCTAATGTGATATTGTGCACAGCAGCAGATGTGTAAATGTACGAATGAATATAATTTATACTATAATACTACATGTCAATACACAGACAGGCTACAAAATAAGAATTTAATGAATGTAGAAATTCCTTGTTATAGCTTGTCGAGTATCTTTTTTATTAGAAAAGTAACCTAATTTCAAGAGATGATGTTGTATATATGACTTTGTCATAAGATATTCCAACTAATATAGAGCTACATTAAACCAGAGAGTAACAAAGCTATTTTTCTTCTTTTATCCACCTGCATATCTTGTTCAAATGTAAGCTTTTTTTCTGGTTTTAGGGGATATAAGATCTTTCAGGAGCCCAACTGACGACACTATTGGCAGATGATTTTTCTACTAAATGCAAGACATGTTTATTTTAACTCAAGGATATTTGGCTTCTGTCCTGTAGGGCATGTGCAGTACAGTCACATGTGTAAACACACAAACACTACAGGACATTAGCTAACACACAGCTGCACTCATGTGAATGTCACATCCACCTTTACAAACACACACATCCCACATCTGCACTGTTATTTGACTTTTTTTTTCCTGCTGTCAGTTTGTCATATACTGCCTCACACACACAAACACACACAAACACACACACACACAAACACACACAATGTCGTCACATCGGTAGTCAGGCAAATATCTGTGTAGCTCTAGAGGTCTACACAGCACAACCGATCACATCACTGGGTATTCACTGGCTCTAATGGCCCAGCAGGACAGAAGAGGGCAGGAAGAGGACACAGGGAGGAAATATGGAAGAGGGACCACGAAAAGGAGCGTTCTGGTGACTTACCTTGCATCATGATTACAGATTTTCATCCTACGTGGCTCCGCCAGTGTGCAGATGGACAGAAGTGAAGGAATCCAGCCAGTCAAAGGGTGCCTGGGCAGGGCATAGCTGATTCTGCACGATGCTGAGTCCCTATACCCCAAAAGGCCCAACTCCCAGACACCCACACTGGGGAGATGGGGTGGGGGTGGGGGAGCTGAGATGCAGCGGCGATGGGAGACACAGTCAGCACAGAGAAACCCAACGGATAACAGCAGCTATTCGGGGGAAGGGAGTCCTGTTAGGCCCCGGACGCCTGAGCAGCACCGACACACGCCATCTCTGAGAGGGGGGATGCTGAGGAAAGGCAAAGGAGAAAAAAACGGAGCGGTACAGAGAGAGAGAAGGCAGAGAGAGGCAGAGAAAGACTGGATGGCACAAGGGAGGGGGAGGGAGTGGGAGGCTCGCTGATGTCACATCTGCACTAAACCAATCCCTGAAACCGTGGTCACATGGCTGCTGCTCCCTGGTGCCTTAGCACCTCATGGCTCGCCTTGAGCAGACACACTCCAGCCAAGTGCATACATAAAATACAAGTTCTAGTGAATCTATGGGGTAGTACTACCAGAGATGGGCTTGAACACATCTCACAGCATGTTCTTACAAATGATAAATGGAAGCTCATGAAATACATCACAATAAAAAATGAACCCTTAAAGACTTAAATGTTATTCTTCCTTTCTCTGAGCTTTTATGAAAATCTACAGGATTAGGAAATTAAATGTAAATGAAAAATACCTGATTTTCACTGAAAGAAAAACCCAATATACAGAAGACAACATTACTATAAACGGTGATAAAGCACTTAAGGATGATTAAATAAAGAGAAACATTCATTCTGGAAGTGACACACATGTCCCAGTTGGTCCTTATGGGTTTAAGATTACACAAATCTTCAGCAAAATATAAATATAAAGAAAACATGAAAAAAAGATCAAACTATAAAACTAAAAATAAGATATAAGGTCTGTTCTGGGCTACTGTAGAAAAATACTCTTACCTCTGTAGATACGATGATTCATTCCAATATATATTTGTAATTTTACACTAATGACAAGATTATTATTAATATAATATGTATTGTTCCCTTTCTGCAATAAGATCCTCTTAAATACCTCTGTATCTGACACACTGAACCTTTAAACATGGAGCTTAATCCCAGATCAAATGTCTTAAATACATCTGCTGTGACAATAAATATATGGATCTTTGTTTCTTTATTTTTGTCTTTTTTGTGATGTTGCAAATGCTGCTGTGATGCAAGAAAATGATCAGACTTGACACATAACAATTCATTTTAGGGGTCCAAACACACTAATGTCCAGTCAGAGAGTGAGCTTTAATTGATTTTCATTCCACCATTTATTTCAATATAAAGTAGCTCCTTGTTTTGGATCATCTCTTATGGTTCAACTAAAGCAAAAAAGAATATAAAAGTAAAAATGTAGGTCATTTTGCAACACTAATCTGTCAAATTGTCTCTAAAATGTCCTGTCAGAGAGATTTCAAATATTGTGTTTAACCCTTAGATAATAGTGAGAAAACTTTTATATCCATACAGTATTAGGCTCAGAAATATTTGGACAGCATAACACAAATTTTGTTATTTTGTTGTTTGTTATTGTTATTTCTTATGCTAAATCACAAAGGTTTATGTTTAGCTGACTGCTCACTGATACGTCCTTATTTAAGTTATTGCGTTAAATTACGGAAATCTACTTCTAAACCCACAACTGATTAAAAAAAATACTTTTTACAACAAAAAATGAGCCATACATATCATAAATAAAGTGGGATAATATGCTCATACTAATCCGTGATTTTGTAATTGTTATTTTTTGAAGTTTACAGACTTGGCTTATAATAGAACAATGAAAATCATGTTTAAAGCAAACAAACAAAAACAAACAAAAAAAACACTATGAGATTGTGTGAGGTTTTTTTTTTTAATAGTGTCTGAAAGCAAATATGAGTTGAGAGATGGATGCAAATTTATGTTACAAAAAGTAACAAAAAAGTTTAAAGAAAATGCATTTCTTTTAAAGGGGTTCAACTGTGGAAAAGTGCTAATTTAGTTTGTTTGTTTGGTTGGTTGGTTGGTGTTTAAAAAAAGCATTAAATGCATCTATACATGAGAGTTATGGCTCTAATACCTACAGTACCTATTGCATTATTTCTCTCTTCTGCCATTTTGAAATGCATATATAACTGAAAACAAACTAACTTAGTAATGTAGCTGTTTACCAAAACGTGTGCAAGATACAGTGATATAATCAACATGGACTTAAAGCGCAGACTCTTAGCTTTCATTTGAGGGAATTCTCATCCAAATTGCAGAAAAACTTTCAGTATCATAGCTTTATAATATGAAACCGTCTCATTTTCAAGGGACCAATTGACTCAAAGGCTGTTTAATGGTTCTGCATGGGCTGTTCCTTCGTTAATCCATCAACAGTTAAGTAGATAAAAGGTCTAGAATTGATTCCAGGTGTGGCCTTTGCATTTGGAAGCTGTTGCTGTGAACCCCTCAACATGCGGTCAAAAGAGCTCTCAATGAAGGTGAAACAGACCATTCCTGTGCTGAAAAAAAGAACAAATCTATAGCAGAAATGTTAGGAGTGTTACGAGGTACATTATACAAAAAAAAAGACCACACTGGTTCTGATATTTGGGAACACACAGTAAACCTGTCCCTGATGACCTCAGGGTCTGGATGCTTCATCGGGAACTTTTTTAAGGCAGAGAAGTGGAATATTCTCAGTCAGTCACCAGATCTCAACCTAATTGTACAAGCATTTCAGTTGCTTAAGACCAAACTTAACCCTTTTAGCACCATAATAATAGATATATTTATTAAAATGCCTGGTCTTTTTTTGTCTATTTTTGTCAATAATTGTGTCCAAAATGCCCTATGTGTAAATAATTTACAGCCTTTTTCCAGCAGAAGTAGAACTTTCCAAATCTGTCCAGTATTTCCCATTCTTATGTCATTAAATACCTACAACTGTGTGTTAGAAGAAGAAAAGGACAAAAACAGAATTGAATTTTCTTCAACTTTCTTTTGACAAATTCTTGAAAAGTGCAGATTGAACATTTGTGAGATTGTAAAAATCTAATTCCAACTATTTTCCACCAACTCAGACAGTTTGACATTAGTGGAGCTTTGTGAGTTCATGGTCCAGGCTGTTCTATTTATTAATAAGCAGGTGTTTTTGATTTTAGTGGGAGTTTATGAAACTGTTCATCTCCAGCTGAAGACACAGACCCACATGACACACATCAAAGGTGTGCTTTTGTGGCACAGAGGACACTTTTTCCTTCCCAAAAACTGTCTTCTGTCTTTTGTCCGTGCACTCATTTGTGTTGGTTTGGATAGGGAAGTGGCCTTGAGTAATAGCATCAGAAAGCCCTGTTTCACATCTTTAGGGGCAGAAGGATTAAACTTGCACAAAGTAACGAGGAGTTATGGTAATTTGAAATACATATGTGCCGCGGTGTCACCGGTGATCCTGTGGTTTTAAAAGGGTTGTTAAGATGCAAAGACCCACAAATAAGCAGCAGCTGAAGACAGCTGCAGTAAAGTTCTGGAAAAGTAGTTTGGTGATCTCCATGGGTTCCAAACTTCAGGTAGTCGTTGTTTCCAAAGGATTCTCAACAAGATATTAAAAATGAACTTTTTATTTATGGTCATGTTAATTCATCCAATTACTTTTAAGCCAATGAAATGAGGCCCTGTGATGAACTGGCGACTTGTCCAGGGTGTACCCTGCCTTCGCCCTTAAGTAGCCGGGTTAGGCTCCATGCAACCCCCGTGACCCTAGTGAGGATAAAGCGGATATAGAAGATGAATGAATGAATGAATGAATGAAATGAGGAGACTGTATAAAAATGGCAATTCTTATATGTTTCAACGAATGTTTTTGTTCAAACCCATGAAATAAACCTGAAAGTTTGCACTTCAATTGCATCTCAGTTCTTTCATTTCAAATCCAATGTAATGCATGCAGAGCCCAAATCATGAAAATTGTGTCACTGCCCAAATCTTTCTGGGCCTAAATATAAGTTACTAAAATCTGAAACCTATTTGCTTTAATCAACTACAGCGGCGATCTAATTCAATGTCAACAACATAATAAAACAGAGAGGTTTCTGAAGAAAATGGCCTAATAGGGAAAATAGTTGGAGATTGAGACACAAGCCTTGGGCTCAGCCTGGAGGAAAAAGAAGAGGACGAGCAAGAAGTCCCAGAGGGATTGTGAAAGTTTGTATTGGATAAATTTGAGGAAAACCAGCCCAAAGCAGAACCACAGAGACACTAGCGATTTAGCTGATGGATCGGAATAATGTGGCTTGTACTGTCAAAGGCTGCAGTTAAATCTAAAACAAGATAGAAGGAGAGCATTATCTGTTTTTATAAGGATGGATTGGTTTTACCCAGGCAAAAAGCAGAAAAGATGAAAACTACTGCCAATAGGACTAACTTAGCAAAATAAGAATATATCGCAAACTGGTGGATGTATTTGTTAAAAACGCATCAGAATGGAGAACAGTGTCTCTCTTACTGTCAGCTATGATTATAAATCAAGCTCAGTGGGAGGAGGGAGGAAGAATCACGTTTTAGCCTGGGAGGCAGGCAGAGGACAAACTATGGCTGCTGCTATTGTGCCAGTGTTACACTTCAGTAGGAAAACTGAGATGCTTTAGTGAAAGCTTTGGTAGATTTATTCAGCTTTAATGGCTCCGTATTGGATGAGTGGAGCGCGTGACTCACCCTCGCTGATATGTAGAGGACAGATGGAGGGAAGCAGATAGACGAGGGGGTGTGGTCGGTGTCTTTTGGGGTAAAAAGGCTTTTGCTTTGGGGGGCTATTTAATTATAAAAGAGGAGCATAGACGTAGGCCTTAAAGTGGAGAGTTAACATCTGCTGTTTCTGATTTTTAAGTGCTATGTATAAGTGTATTGAACAGTGGTGACCAACTTTAACATGAAAAACACACAGACAAAAAAGTCTGTTGCAATACTGTACAAAGAACTTACATGTATTATATACAGTATACTGCATTGTTCCTGAAGGCTTTACAGTGTAAAACTGAGAAATGAGGCAGAGGTGGTTCCCTCCTGACCTGATGTTTTAGACTTTCTTATTATTTTAGGAACAAAATTACCATTATTGCAGAAAAGACTCTACACTGTAAAAAGTAAAACTTGAATCAACTTAAAAAATGTTTTGTTCAACAGTTAAAAAAATAATAAATAAATAAAATAAAAAATAAAATAAGGCCCCGGTCGAGGCCATGGTTCTCGACCGGAAAAAGATGGCCTGCCCCCTCCGGGTTGGTGGGGAGTCCTTGCCCCAAGTGGAGGAGTTCAAGTATCTCGGGGTCTTGTTCA
>JAQQZY010000010.1:4562136-4597280 GCA_030068375.1 Ostorhinchus rueppellii | reverse complement strand
ACAGACAATGCTTCTTTATGGCTCAAAACAAAAGGATGGCGATGGATAAGAGGACAGCTCCATCTTCACCTGACCTCACCATTAACTGGCAGGAACATGTGCTTAACTACTTCCTGCTTCCTTAATTTCTAATTTCCTGTTGCAATACCACAATTGACCACATTAAAGGTGGCGCTAAAATACCAAAAACTACAAAAACTGCCTGGGAGGCAGAACACTGACAATAGTCTCACTTTATCCTGATATTTTATATTTATTGAATACCTTAGTTTTAAACATCCTTTTAAATGTAGTCCCTGATGTGCATGTTTTTAATTCTTTATCCAAATTGTACCATAATTTGACTCCAGTTACAGATATACATTTGTCTTTTGTGTTGGTTCTTGCCTTTAATTTCTTGAACATACAGGTCTTTCTCAGGTTGGACTGGGGCTGTGTGACTGAGAACAGCTCCTGTCTGCAGGTGGAAGTAGGTTGTTGTGTGCCTTATAGATGAATACAGCAGTGTGGAGATTCATCCAGATCTTCTCATTTCAGAAGATTCGTCCTGATGAAAAGTGGATTGGTTGGTGTTTTACCTTCCCTGAACCCTGTCTATGGTCATGATAATTATATAAGAATAATTTTAGTGTAACTTTTGTTCAGAAAAAAATAGTCATCCCAGAAAACGTCACAAGGTACAAGTGACCTCAGATTTACTTCGGTCAGCGTGACAAATCCTACTGCGCAGTCAGCAATTTGATAACACAGTCATCTCTCACTTATTCTGACTTTGCCGATGTTACAGAATGAGCCTCAGAGTGCAGGTGTGAGTGGAAAGATGACAGTGACTTTTGTTAAATGGTGTGATAGCGTAATCATTATTTTGGAACACTGAGCGTTGGTACAGGCTGTATTAATAATGTAAATGAGTAATGCATTTGTCAAAGCAAGGGGTCCGGGTTGGATTCTAGTTGTTGTACAGATGATTAGAGGTTTTGGAGAACAGAGCAAAGTGACTTTTGATAATTTCATGTATTCTGTTCCATGTGGAGAACATTTTGCTCTTGTGTCGCTACAGAGGGAACTGTTTTGACTACAACAGAGAACAAAAATGGTAACATACAATAATGTGATAACTTCCGGCTCTGATTTAGACACTTTGGAAATTTAGTTTGAACAAGCTTACGATATTAAACTAAAGTTAAAAAAATAAGCATTGAATCAAAAAAATTTAAATTAAAAGTAAAATAGAGGATAATAAACAAACATAAGTTGCACATTCCCTTAATATAGGTAGTTCATATTATAAAAGAATAAAAAATTTTCAGTACAGGACTTAAAGAGACAGTGGTTTTGTCAATTAAATCTGATATTATGAGCTTCAGCAAACTCTACAAATGATAGTGATGCTCAGATTATTAGACAAACTGAAGCTAATTCACATCTGAAAACAACTTTGCATCATATACAATATCTACTGCACAATATATGGACAAAAATATTGGGTCACATTATAGCTGCAGCTTTTAGGACTCCCCATTCCTGTTGATTCCAAACATTATGATGATAAATAAAGTTAACCCTTTCATGCATGAATTTTGACAACCTTAATCATGAGTGCCCCCCCCGAGTGTTTTCATTCCTCTTTAGGCATAAAAAAACAACAACAAAAAAAACAAAAAATGATGCGATTGAATTTTTTTTTTCTTTTTATGAACCTATTTTTTCAAGAGTTACAAAAATGTCCACTCAGCTGAACACCATGCATTTCATTTTTTTGAAGCAACGAAACATGTATTTAGTGATAAAATGTGTGCAAACTATGAAATAATTTTCTAAATATTGCTAATCTGATGTTTTGTCACATTTTAACATACTCTAACACTAGTTATTACACACTTCATGGAGATAATATGCAAAAAAAAACCCAAAAAAAAAAACGTTTTGTTTAAAAAATCCTGTTAATTACAGACTCATAACAATAGCAAGCAATTGATTTACACTCAAACATGTTACTACAGATCAGGTTTATTAAGAACAGCAAAGTTACAGTAATGGTTTGAATTGTAGAGTATTATGGGATGGTGCATAAATGTCCATTGTGTTGCTGATATGGAACTAAAACAATAAAACCCAAGAATATACAAGAGAATAACTGTCCACTCTAGTGACCAGTATGCATGAAAGGGTTAACTTCAGTATATTTCATTATATTTGTTGATATTTCTTTAAGTTCTAAAGGTGGATTTTTCTCCTGAGAGCAAGTCGAAGAAAACAGATGGATACTTGCTGTTTAAAATCATTTGTTTATGGTCAAAATATGAATAAAATGAAATAAAAACAAACCTGAAAGCATTTTGTAACCATATCTGTTGACAATGTAAACAGGTTATCGTTATCATTATTGTTTTGTAGTTTTTCCAATTCAATGCATCCAAATACTTCTGTCCATAAAGTCTATATGACGTCAGTTGGTTTATACTAAAGTCGACACAGGTGAATCTGACGTCGGCATATTGCCATTTCATCTCATTTTGAACTTCTCCCATCTTCCATTTGTTTCTTTCTTCTATTGTTTTCGGTGACAAAAGCCTTGCATAACGTCTTGTAACTGATCCAGAAGTCTGAGCTATTGAAAACGTGACTTTTGTTCACACTTTAAATGAACCACAGACCGTCTGTTTGGTGTGCATTGAAGTCTGGGGGAGGTTTCACACCTGAAAATTTGCTTGGGGTCAAACTGAAAATCTGGACAAAATGAAGCAGGTGTGAAAGTGCCCTAAAAACAACAAAAAAAAAATCCTTAAAGAAATAAAATCTACAAAAAACAAACTTCAAATCAAACACCAATGTAACTAGAATAGAATAGAATAGAATAGAATAGAATAGAATAGAATAGAATAGAATAGAATAGAATAGAACAGAATAGAACAGAACAGAATAGAATAGGTTAGATTAGGTTAGATTAGAATAGATTAGATAAAATTAGAATAGAATAGTCTAGAATAGAATAGAATACGTTAGATTAGAATCAATTAGATTAGAATAGACTAGCGTAGATTAGATAAAATTAGAATAGACTAGAATAGATTAGATAAAATTAGAATAGAATAGTCTAGAATTGAATAGAATACGTTAGATTAGGTTAGATTAGATTAGAATAGACTAGAATAGATTAGATAAAATTACAATAGAATAGAATAGAATAGAATAGAATAGAATAGAATAGAATAGAATAGAATAGAATAGAATGTTTTTATTGTCATTGCATAACTACAACAAAATTGAAGGGTGCAGTCGTCCCAAGGTGCAATAATAAAATATATATATATATAAATATATCCATACACACACACACACACACACACATACATATATTCACACATACATAAGAACAGTAAAACAATCAAGATATAAAAATATAAAAAAAAGTATAAAAGGTAATAAATAGGAGAATAAAAAGAACACAATGACATACATACAACATTCACAACCACAGTCCCTGAACATGTCATTTAACCAACCTGAGGTTAATATTGCACATATATGATATTGCACAGTAAAATATTGCATATAACTGCTATGGATTTTTTTGGACTAAACTGTCTCTTTTTTGGGTCATTTTTCTCTCTATTATAAAGGCACTTACTTCTATGAAAATCTGACTACAAAAACTACAATGGAATCTGTGGTGCCGACAAATAATCCTTGATCTGTGCATTTGTGGTGCGATAGACAATCAGAACACAAAGTTAAGTCAACCACATGATGATGATGTTCTTAACCTTCTGGTCCATACATCTCACCCCGTGGCCTCAAAGCACCAAGGTGAATCCCAACATATGACGCAGAAAAAAAAATGAGTTTACTGGCTCAGCTCACAGCTCAAGGTTGTCTCATTTACACAGGTCACTGATGCCGCTATTGTTCATGCAGGAGTTGTGTAATCCTAGAATCTTTTGTCCTATCCTCTTATTGTTATGGCTCCTGACCGGCTGCTTAACACACGCTGAAATAACTTCCTTAAGACCTATGTAAGCAAATACCACTTAAAGTATTTGTGCCGTACATGACAGTGCGCATGTGTGTGTGGGCAAAAAGGGAAGGGGGCTGCTTGAGAGTGGAACTGGGTGGTTTGTTTTGTCAGCAAAATGTCAATCTGTCTTTGCAAGGTTATCCCATATGATCTCCCTAAATACACAGGGCTTGGTTGTCCATCTGGTTGGCAGTTGAGAACTCACACCCCCCCATTAACACCCACCACCACTAACCCAGGTCTGGAGGTCTTGCCTTTTACCTCCCACAGAGAGGATATGAAAAGGCCGACAAAGCTTTCCATTCTCTTCTTTTACTGTCAGATTTTTGGATCAGTGTAATCCTCAATGGCTGTAACACATGTACAGCGGTTTGGTTGCTCCCTAACAACTAACTTGACAACTAAACAATGCAACGGTTCTTATTGAAAAGGGACACTCGGAAGAATTTTGCATGCCCAGAAAAGATTCAGCCACTCTTAAATTCACAAACACACACTCGCACATCCAGGCAACCACCCAATATCCCCCCAAAAAGCCAGATCCGTGCTCAGTCCAAACGGCCCTGGGCTCCTCTATGCTTTTCAGCATGTGCAAATGAAAGATGTGTCTTGGAACAGTGCGAGCCTCCAGGCAGAGCAGAGCTAACCTCGCACGTAGATATACACAGCAGCCCTCTGGACAAGTTTGGCACCCACACCAGCTTGTTGCGTGCTAACTCTTTCCCTCCCCCATTCCCTCTTGCTATCCCGCTCTGCAATTATATGCTACGCTCCCACCCAAACATGCAAGAATAGGCCTTCTCAGTCAACAGACAAACCGAGTCATTCTGTCCTCAAACCATGACATCATGACCATTTGACTTCAGCATGAAATTCAAGCTTAATTTAACTTTGTCAAGGGGGAAAAAAAAGAAAAGTGGTGTGTGTTACATTGGCAGAGTGCTGCAGTGGTGTGAACAGTAACTTTATGCACTTCGGAGAAGGCGCAGCTAATTTATTCTCTACAATATCAAACTTCATGGGGAATATGTGAGTCATGACAACCTCACTCATCTCAGATTTACTGTAAGAAATAATCCAACTGAGGACGTACAATGATCTGGACAATACTGACAAAATCTACTAATGTTATATTTTACCTCATTATCTCTGTACATGTAACCCACTGTGGAATCTAAGCGCGTGTACTAAAATACTGGCAATAAGTACAAATTAAAGGTCCCTAAGCTTTAGTAAAGTGTATTTTTCCATTGTTATATTCTTACATACCACTACATTTTGGACTAAAATGTAAATTTTAATCCCCTACTGTAGGCCTGTTAAAAAAAAAACAAAAAAAACTTTTTTTGTTATTTTAAAGCCAATTGCTGTGATTCCCCTTCTCCAAGCTTTGGAATGACCAGATATAACAATTATTTTGATTTTTTTACCATGGGAATGCCTGCCTCATGAGCCATAAACACTGTAAAAAACTAAAACTTGAATCAAAACTTTTTTTTTTTAAATGTCAATAGGTCACAGCTAAAAAAAAATAGTTGAATGAACCAAATTAAATTACATTCAATATAATTTAATTTGGTTCACTCAGCTAATTTTTTTGTATGTGTGACCTATTGAAGAAATTTTTTTTTAAAGTTGGTTCAAGTTTGACTTTTTACAGTACAGTTTTGATGTTGATTTTTGTCAAAAATGCTGGAAAATTTTGGATGGGGGTGTTCTATTACTAACGTATTAGGTATCACCTTAAAAGGAAATTTTATCAGCTTTCATGTGGTACCACTCATAATGCTCTATGGTTAATTCTAGTGAAGTTGTCAGGCAAAATAGAACACCCCCATCCAAAATTTCCAGCGTTTTTGACAAAAATCAACATCAAAACTCTCTGGCAAAATAATTCTTATGTCCGGTCATTCCACAGCTTGGAGAATGGGAATCACAGCAATTGGCTTTAATATAACAAAAAAAAAAGAAAAAAAAAAGAAAAAAGGGGTTTTCTGAACAGATCTACCCTACTACTATCTGATAACTTAAATAGTACTTTCCAGATTTATTTTACTGAATAAAAAAATAACAATCATTGAATGAATCTTGATCTATTCTTATAAACTCTAGTACCCAGCAATGATTACAATGAGTCACATCATCATCATTAACCCCTTCATGCATGAATTATCAGAACCTTAATCAAGAATTTTTTTTTTTTACCTGTTTTTATTTCTCTTCAGGCATGAAAAAAAAACTATGTGATTGAACTTTTCATGAGTTGAGTTTTTTTTTATGGAGCTGCAAAAAATGTCCAATCGGATGGACACCAATGCATTTGATTTTTGAAGCAAAGAAACATGTATGGACTGATAAACTATGGGAAAACAATGAAATAAGAACATTTTTAATGCTGCTAATCTGATGTTTTCTCATATATTAAACTAGTTATTACTCATTTCAGGGAGATCATATGCAAAATATAACTGAATTAATTAATTTAATTTAATTAAACAAACTGTTAATTACAGTCTAATAATCAACAATTTACACTCAAACATGTTAGTACAGATCAGGTTTATCAAGAAAAGCAAAGTGACAGTAATGTTATGAATGTCAGTGTATTATGGGATGGTGTATAAGTGTCCACTGTGTTGGCTGATATGGAACTAAAACAATAAAACCCATGAATATAGAAGAGAACAGCTGTCTACAGTAGTGACCAGTATGTATGAAAGGGTTAAAGATGAGCTCATCAGTGTGTCAGTAATTATAATCCAACAACAAACTGGATTGTAGATTGCAGATTATTGTTTTTCACTTTTGCTAATGCTTGATGCCAATACTTTCACACTTTTACTTTTGAGTGCAGGCATGTTACGTGAAATCTGGGCTCAATATAGATCTTTTGTCAGTGTTATGGATGACAAAGTCATTACAAAACTGAAAACTACATGCAGTATATCACTAAGCAAACATGTCCTCAATATACTTAATATTCTGGTAGAAAATTGTGTAATATTGTGTATGGTTTAGTGACGTCTATTGTAGTGGTTGCAGATTACAGCTAACTGAAAACCTTCAGTATAAGTTGGTAGAAGAATCTACAGTCCACAAAACATGAAATGCTGTTTTTTCAATGTTTAGCTCGTCCTTTGTGATCTACTGTAGAAATGTTTTCATCTCCAAACTGAAGAGAGACATTTTTGTGTTTCTTTGTATTCCATGAATTGCCGTAAATCTACATTTTACCGATTCTTCACTATCAAAAAATCTTTTTAATTTAATTTTTAGCTTTTGTGTCTTTTCATCATTTTAACCCTTAAAGACTCAAACGTTATTCTTTTTTTCTCTGAGCTTTTATGAATATCTACAGGATTAATAAATTAAATGTTGAAAATACCTGATTTTCACTGAAAGAAAAACTCAATACAACATCACAATAAATGGTGATAAAACACTGAAGGACAGTTAAATATAGAGAAACATTCATTTTGGAAGTGACACAGATGTCCCAGTGGGTCCTTATGGGTTAGTATTGTCCAGTCTTTCATTACATGTTGTAGTTACCTCCGCCAAGGAGGTTATGTTTTACTGTGCGTTTGTTTGTTTGTAACCATCCATCCAACTTTGTTTGTTAGCAACATAACTCAAAAAGTTATGGACGGACTTTGATGACATTTTCAGGGTATGTCCACTCTGGGTCAAGGAAGAGATTATAACATTTTGGAGGTGTTTTGAATCACCGTCTGGATCCAGGAACTTTTTAAAGGATTCTTTATCATTGTGAGATAGGGCATGGTGGCACAGACCTGCATATGAGGTCATTCACCACCATCTAGTGGAGGACAGTACTAAAACTACCTTAAAAAAAATACAAACACTATCTTGGCGGAGGTCTGCGCTCTCCTAGTGCTTTTCTAGTATTATTGTATATTTTATATAATTTTTTGTCTCATTGCCTTATTCACATGAATTTAATACTTTACTACTTTTACATCATCTTTGTCTTGTTGCACCTTCTGTGATTTTTTTCTGTCTTGTTAGATATTTTAGCCTTGTTTCTGTATTTTTTGGACATTTTATGTCTTTAATTCAAGTTTTGTTATATCTTTTATTATAAACACCTCTCCTCTGCTTTTCATGTGGCTTCAGTGAGGTTAACGTTTATAAACTATTCCAAAGAACACTCCTTTTGCCATTTACCTGAATAAAATTGATTCACTAAAATATTACTACAAAGTATCTGGTCAATTAATGACCTTAAGCTTGGGAAGCACAATTCTAAAGTTAAAAAATCCTCAAATACCCATATTTTTAGGTTATTATGAAATGAAAATATTAAACCATAACTATGTTTTTAATTATATTGTATATTTTATTATTTTATTATTTTCAAGTATTATATTATATTACTTTTATTAAAATATCTGAAAACAATTAGACCAATTTTTGGTTGACTTGTGAACCCACATTATATCAGATATTTCTAAAAATGCTCAAATCCAGAAAAAAAGGATAACGTGTCAGTGGTGTCATATCTCCTTCAGTAATGTTAATGTTTAAAGTAGAAGGATTTTATGAGAAAACAACACTCAAGTCCTCTGTGTAAAAATGAGGCTGTTAGTGCTAATGTAGGCCACCAAGACTTCTGTTAGCATAGACATGGAGTTAGCTGATGTTAACAAGCAAACACAAAACAGGAACCAACACAAGCACATGAATGTGCACAAATGTTGCATAATGAACATTTAATTGATTTAATTGGCATGAAATGGAATGGATGCTGAAAGCAACTCCCATGATCCTACAGTTCTATACAACATCAAGATATGACTTTAGTGTTTTGTTTTGATTAAGACCCCTAGTGGCAGAAATGAAATATTACCAAATCTGATTATTATACAATTAAAATATAAGCAGAAAAGTGAAATGGATAAACACCACACAGACAATGCAGTAATTTAATGACATTGCTACTAAAACACCAAAATATCTGTGGGATTTGGTTACGAATAATGTAAAGGCTTCAGCTTCTACAAGTTTCCTGGGGGTCAGATGTCTGAGAGGCATCTATCAAACTGCTGACAGCTATTGTGTGGAGCACACCTCATTTTCCAAATCTGCCTTGCAACAGTCTTCCCCTCTGTCCTTGCAGCTCTGGGAGGGGTTCTTAACAGTGTGTGAGTCTGTGCATGTGCAAGTGCATGTATATATGACAGAACCGAACCAATGACAGGCACCCCAGCCCAGCCTTCGCAACAAAGAGGCTGGTGGGTTTCACCGCAGCCCCTCTCACTCTCCCACACACTCATAAATAACCATACAGAGTCTCTGCCCTGGCCAGGGGGAGAACAGGGAGAGAAAAGAGCCATTTAGGCAGCTCCTCTCCTCTCATGGCTTCCAAATGACCTTTACTAAGGGTCAGTTAGTCCAACCACAACTCCATCCCCGACCCCCCCCCCTCCTGCTCTCTATCCCAGTCCTGACACTAACCTGAATCATCCCAACACTGCTGCTGTAGCGAGAAGCCACTTAGCAGACTTGGGTTATTGTAAAGGAGCGTTTAAAAACCTGGAAGGCATAAAGCCTCACAAGCTCTCAGTCTCAGAGCATGTGAGATGGCAGGCAGGGTCAGAGGTGAAGGTCACAATATGGGAGGAGGGGAATAAATCCTGTAGCATGGACGACAATGGCTGCAATCCCCACTGACAATGATGCCATTGTGGGCTATGGGTTGCTTAGTGTGTCCTGGAGCTGTGCCTAATAGAGTTATAGTGCTGATGTGATGGCTGTGTAGCCGAGGAGAGTAGTGTCCTTTTATATAAAGGGGGCAACAGCCGAGGAGGTTGAAAGAGGTCTCAGCTTCTCAATTTTGCTTTGCATGAAAGGCTGGAATTGTGTGTGTGTGTGCATTTGTGTGTGTGTGTGTGTGTGTGTGTGTGTGTGTGTGTGTGTGTATGTGAGTGTAAGTGAGAGAGAAAGCGAGGTTACCAGCTTAACTTCACTGAGCTTGCAGCCATGAATCTGCCATGCACACATGACTCCCCCTCTGTTAAGACTCACAGTCAATGCATCACAGAAGTTCAGCTGATTTCAATGTGCAGGTGGGCTGACTGAAACATGACTTTTCTATTTTCAAACCCTTCATTTTTCTTCTCACTTATGCAATGGTGTTATATCTATACATGAGTGAGGAAATTTTTTTAAAGTGACACAACCCATTTGCCAGAATAAAGTATTGGCACTGCATGTTTCTGAAAATGACAGTTACAATATGTTCATTCTGAATCAAAAACACATGTCATGAGGCAACCCCCATTTGTGAATATGCCCTGAGCACTGAGTCTCTGGTTCTTTGCTGTTTGTCAGTCCCCATATTTTCCATTTCTGTCCCAAACAGAACTGAAATATGCCCCCAAAATTAAGCTTATAAATGTGATATTGACGTTTATAAATATCTGTCAACTGTTTCATGTAATGTCTTGGTTTTATATTCTGTATTAACTTTTGTCTGTTTACCTGCCCAAGGACTGCAGATGTAAATTAGAAAGAAAATACACAATGTGCAATAAAAAAAATGTAATATATCAATATTATAGTGTTTCAACTGCTTATTTTCCACTTGAAAAACTGCAAACTCGATTTACAATATCAGCTAGTTTTTATGACAGCATTAAAACTTTTTACACTTAGGTTTAAACAGACAGGACTTGGTTACAGTTAGTGAATGATAGCATGGCTTGCTTCAACACAACAAGAAGTCCATAATTGAAAAGACTCACATTGTTTTCATTATTAATATTAAAATCAAACCACAGTGCTTTCATAACGTTAACCACAGTGTTTTTATTGCTTTAAAAATGACACAGTGTATTTATTAATATTTAAAGCAAACCGTGAACTTTTCCAAACCATAACCAAGCACTTTTATTGTGTAAACTAAAACATACTTACATGAGTCAGGATGTGAACTCCAGTCTCTAGTGACTAAGTTCTGGATTTTGTAAATCTACCATCTGCCATCCAACCATGTTCTAGCTAAGAATGAGAAATGACAATGAGATATGTAGACATCCTATTACAAAGTCATACATTTACTGGTGCCAACTTCTGAAATGTGACAATTTGTTGCTTTTTACTGGTACCTTAAGGATTTGTACTGGTATTTAGACAAAATGACTATGTGAAGAAGAGATATCAGACTCTGGGAAATTGTGAGGGGGATTTTACATTGTTTATGGAGTATTTTAACCCTGTTTGTCTATTTTGATCCATGCACAATCCGTGGATATATTCAGCATGCACTCCTCACGGTCAGGTCTTAATTTTGGCACTCCACTTCAGCATACAGACAGTGAAGGCCTCCAGAGAAACAGAGGCCGGTGATACCGCAGGATCATCATCCTCAGCATAACTCAGACACTCAGCTGGTAAATGTTATGTGGTGGCATGCCACGAGTACCTCAGTTGTCACCTCTGTTAGTAAGATTAGGCTCCGGCAGAACGGAGTGACAGATGATGAGTGGTGGGTATGACCACCGGGCGCTACACGAATGCAGGGGATGGAGAGGCTTGACAGGCAGAGAGGCAGACAGACAGTCCCTGGAGAGTTTGGAAAAATGGTATGTCAGTTCTGCTGATGTCTATAGTAACAGTAGCCTCCAATTTGACATTCCCTCCACCAAACATTGGTTTTCTGTTTTTTTTTTTCCTCTTTTTGGCTTCTCTTTGACCTCCTTAAAAGAACAAGCTATGTTTCCCAGGGCCCAGCTATTTGAAGCTCATAGTTTTGGTCATCCAAAGTTTTCTGTTCCAACTCAAGCCGTTCAGACACTGTCCCCACTTACATATCCACAATGGCAGGGTCCTGGGGGCCAGACCATAGCTGCCCTACACTCTGCCCGCAGTTGAGTTGCCTCTGGCAAGACCACTGCATGCTTTGTGTGCTGGTTCTGGCCGCCGATCAGGGAAACCCCACAGTCTCTCCATAGTGAATGTCGAACACCCTGCCAAGACCATTATGCATCCCTTCAATGGCGGTGAATAGCAGCACACTACAGTACAGAAGATTTGAGAGATGTGCAATTCACCCAGGGCTACAATGCAAGACCATGACACAGATACCAGCGTTGGTGAACTGAACTAATCCCTGACATGGTTTCTCAGTGTTATGTCTTTGAGGTTTTTCTGATGGACAACAAATAAAACAAACTAAGATAAAACAGTGTCCTGCGAAAGAAATATGAAAACTGTTGATGAGTGATGTTCCTTGACATTATTACTTCGTTAACTCCAAACAGGGATTATCTAAAAAAGCAAAAAAAATCATCTGATCATTTCTCTCAGTGAAATATTGTTTTGGGGGTTATTTTGTGCAACTGTGTGAGTCTCAGCAGGAAGCCTACACATCTAATACTCTTAAATATGTGGATTAATGCACTTTTTATAATGTCACCACAGAGTTCCCAGTACATCAAACCACACTGACCTAATAACCTCATAAGACACAAAATCAATTCTGTTTGCTTGTCTTAGGAACTATTATTATTTGCAGTGATGGAAAACGTTTACTGATCTCACACTGTGTAGATACTCCACCGCCAAAGCAAAGGTAAGTTTTCACGAGCTCAGAAAAACAGATCTGTCCTCAACTTTGCAGCAATGCATTTCCTGACTAATCCAAGAGAGCTTCCTTTACAGATTTTATTTCGTTTAAGAAGGAGGAGAGGAACACTTAATCCTTTATTTTATCACCAAAAATCTAAATCAGCACATTTGGAGATATGTGTAATCTGACAGAGAACTGAGTAGTTGAACGAAAAGTACATTATTTGCCTTTTAGAAAGAAGGGTATGAGTATATACTTCCTGAGAAAAGAAAATCTAAAGTTAAGTGCCATTGGGTCAAATTTTAAGCACAAATAAAAGTATTTAGTCCGTGAGTTCCACTGCTGAATATTTACATTTCTCTTTCTGACATTAGAGTGTTAACAGAAACCTTACGTAAGTTGCTTGTCAGAGTAGCGTCACAAATTGCAATTCCAACAGAAATAAAGGTTAAGTGTTATCTACATTGAACGCAGAAGAACATCTGTCTAGTGATTTAAAACATGTCCACAGTTTCCCAGCACTCCCACAGTTCAGTGGCATATTGCGGTGGTGGATGTCAAGATGAGTCACATCAACTAGCAGGCAGCTGGCAGGCTTGCACTATCAGCCTATCCCCTTAATCTTACGATTAGCCTTCACTGATCCCATCAGGACTGCCTAGATCTGGGGTGCAGAGCCTAAAGGTTTATCCCACAAGTCAGCCCTCCCTCATCATGACCACTACAAGCACACAACACAAATACAACGCAGCACATCCACACTATCTGGGCAGTGGTGGAATGTAACACCAACAAAAGTACTTTTAGTCAACTGCAGTTTTAGGTATTTTACTTGAACATTTGCTTTTTTATGTTGAAATATATTTGTTCTTTGGCCCTCTGCAGGGACTAATATCACAGAAATATGTTTGTTCTTAAATAAAATGGACTATAATAGAGTATAACTCACCAGATCCCCAACCGAGAACTGGAATTAACTGTGTGAGTGTGTGTGTGTGTGTGTGTGTGGTGGTGGTGGTGGTGGTGGTGGTGGTGGGGGGTTATTGTTTAATTTGTTCAATAAAGGTAATTGTATTATTATGTTATGTTGGGAAAACAATAAAAAGAATGTTGGGAAAACAATGTTCCTTGTATTTATAATGTCTGCTTTTTTTTTGATGATCCATTAAAATGATATACTACTGTATACAAACACGTAATGTGTATATAGTGATGTGCTGTTTATATAGTGCAGGAAATGCTTCACTGTTTACTTACAATGTAAACATGTACAAACTACAATTATGTCCATTATGTATTATCGGTGTTATGATGTAATAGTTTTACTCAAACACAAGTTTGAGATACTTGTTCTTTGAATGCTTCCAGTTTTTCCCAACCTTTTTTGAGGCAAACATTGTCCTTTTTATCTCCACTACACTTATTACAAATAACTTCACATAGTGTTTGCATTCAGTTTAATAATAAGAGGAGTATAAATTAAAATAACATGTTTAAAAGGGTCATAAATTATGATTTAGTTTTGCAGATTATGCTGCCTTTACTGGCTGTAATTCTGAACATGAACACACTCATTTGTCAAAGACTACAATCCAGAAATACAGATTGTTCTAAAATATTTTATTTGGCACATTTACTTTTGGTACTTTAACTATATTTTGATGCTAGTATGTTTGTGTTCTTACTCAAAGTTTAAGGTTTTGAGTGCAGAACTTTTAGAATTTTTACATTGTGTTAGTTATTTTAACACAAGTAAAAGATCTGTGTGCTTAATTCATCTGATCTGAATCTAATTTTAATACAGCACTTTCAAAGAAAAATGAAAGGATAAAGCTGATGGCCAATGTCTCCAGCAAATAGGCCACACTAAAACCCCTTAAGCTTTTATTTCTTTAAAATGTCTCTGATTTTGTATATTATTCTGAAACTGACTGTTTTGCACTTTTGTTTTGGTTCATTTTAGTATATTTTGTGGTAATATTTTATACATTTTCTAGTAACAGCCTATTTTCAAACTCCTACTCAAGAAAAAGATTGGTACATTTCCTGAGTTGTAATATTTAGGTTTTTAGTAACAATAAACACAGAAAAACCTCAAATCACATATCACACATGTTCAACAGACGCATGAGCCCAAGTGTCCCCTACTGATGTGTGTGGAGCCCTGATGCTCTTTCAAGAGGGCGGTGGCAGTGAAATGTGTCGCAGAGGTCAGACCAAGAAGTTAAGGGGGCAAATTCTGTGCTCCTCTAACTCCAGGAGAAAGGAGAGAGGTGGGGGATTGGATAACAGCCAAGTGAAATGCCGTGACAGGCTTCAAGGCTTCTTAAAGTAGGAACGTACAGACAGCACACAAGCAAACACTCACAAATACACACAAGTGAGTACATTCATCCAATGTATACACTCTCCCACATGATTACATACCTGTCAAATGGTGCATCTAATCACTTAAAGGATGCTCACAAAGTCCCATGACTACCATTTAGCAACAATTTTCTCTTTTTTAAGTCTATTAATTATTAAGCTGTAAATTTTAACAACTGATTTTGCCTTTTTTTTTTTGGTTCATCCACATTTTGACCAATAGTGGACATTTAACCCTGTGAGGCCAATGATCACGCCGGCGTGATCAGATCATATGGCGTATTTAAAGCGCCATAACAAAAAATCTCTGTCACATTGAGCGCTGCCATCAACTTTACCCCAAAGTGCGGATTTGAAACTCTCTCCCAGTTTTTATTTGGCGCCGATAGACCACGAAAAACCAGAGATATAATTGTTTTAATTTAATAGTAGAAAATGAGTTTATCGCAGCATAAATGTGCACTTATACTGGTGGGATGGGACGGCAGGCATTGCATTTATGTCTACATATATTCGACATTTTACAAACTGGGAAAAGTGGTCAAATCAGCTGATCCTACTCTATGCACATTTGATGATTTTTGCCTATTTTTTGGCCAAATATGTTAATGAAGTAAGTTATAGTGAAATAATAATTATCTCTTCATATAGATGAAGTTGTGCTGAAAAAAGATACCAAGCATGGGCATGTCAAACATTTTTTATGTGGTATATGGAGACAAAATCAAAAGTGTTAAAAAACGGACAAAATAGGCTCAGGACTTAAAGGGTTTAAAGGCCAGCATAATAATAATAATAATAGTTTGGAGCAGGAAAAAACTAGTAAACAATTAATGGTCCACATGCCTAAATGAATGAATCTATATTACTGAGCATCACACTCAAAGTAAATTATCAATAAATTTTGAATGTGTAATATACTTTTATATATATATATATATATATATATATATTCTATCTTTAGATCTTTAATTCTCCCTCAAAGTCAGTATTCAGTATGATTATTTATCCCTCCTTGAAACTCTACCAACAACCACAGATTAAATCGGCCAAAACAATTTATCGGTCTAAAAAAATCATGGGAAGGAATGTTTCTAGGACTCAAAAAAGAGTTTGTTCAAGGTGCTCTTTGGAAAAAGGGATTCATAAAGTAGATCACATACAGGAAGAAAACTCCAAGGCACTCTCTTTAACCATTAAAATGCCTTTATTCTCATGGAATGGTCATATATAGACCTTAAAAAACACTTCCACAAATGTTGGCTTCAAGCCTTCATCAGGAAGTCAAACAAAACTGTTTAACAAACAATTTATCGGTCTGTTTCTACAAAAAGCAAAGTGAAAGCACTGGGCATAATGGCCAAAAAAGATTACATCTGTCTTTAATTACGTTTTCCCCTTCAAGCTAAAACATGACTTAAAAGTAGCTTTCTGTAATAGATCTATATACGCACATGTGCAATATCAACAACCTTGTTCATGATGAAAATATTATTCATATAACAGGCTTCATGTTCAAGACAGAACACACTATTCTCATGTAACATTTTGATTAAAAAAGTTAAAAGTCAGTTGATCAAATTAATTGGATATACTGCCCAGGAATACAAAGGGGAAGTCAACTTACACATAAAAGGAAAATAAGAAGAGCGGAAACTCCAATTTCCGGCCAATCATCAAATATGTCACAGATGATTAGTTTAACAATATCTTTTCATTCCCCAAAGTAAAATAACTGTTATTTTACTGAATAGCGAGAGACACAACTTTCAGTTTACAGTACAGAAGAAGAATATGATGTTGGAACCAGCTATTTCATGTATTATGTCCATTATTTTTGGAGGTGTCTTGGACAGACTGGACACAGGAAAGACGTGATGGGAAAAAGGAATGCTAGAGGCAATTACCTCCCTGACTCCCTGTCCTTGGGTCAAAAGGGGATCGGCCATAAACGCCTGGACACCAACAGAGACAGACCTCTGACCATGCAGACCTTGTTTCACTCTCCCTGCAGCCACAAATGTCAGCTGGTGGAAGAGGCCCTGGTTGTTTAAACGTACAGAACAATGTCATTCTGTGTCTTGAACAATGCATGTATTCACTGAAACGCAGAAGGCGATAATAATACTCAGACTCTTTTTTCAGGAATATAAAAAAGAAGCAATTAAATGTGTCATCCTAGTATAATTATTCTGCTTTTTTAAAAATTTAGCTATTTATACAGGTGTAACAGACTGACTATCAGTCCTCTGTCTTGAAAATGATGATCTCAGTGCTGCAATTATTCCAAGCGGTGACACTCAAGATGCCATTTTTGCTGGTGAACGTGTTTGACAAGCTCAACGAGAACATAATACACACTTGCCAAAAAAGGCTGGCTACCCTGTCACTAGTCAGACACAATGAATGCCGAACAGCTGAAGACTGGTTTCATTCTCATAAAATCTGTAACAGCTCATCTCATTGTGTCCTAGTCTGTGCATTCGCCTGTGATTTAAGACAAAGACAGAAGATGTTCAATCCATTAAAAAGAAACAAACAAACAAAAAAAACCCATAAAAATATATAAACATCACTATAAAAAATGCTAATAAATGATTCAAGTTAACAGTCTAGGTTTTTCTTTTCCATTCATGGCCTGAAAGGAATTTTTCAGCTGTTACAGTGTAGCTTGAGGAGAACTGAATGAAACAGTCAGGAAGAAACCATTACAATTTAGGGGTCAGAAAAATATGATACAGTAAATTAATCATAATAAACATTCAATACGTACAAAATTCGTCTTAATATACTACTCGAAGGCTTTCTATTTAATAAACTGGTGGTGTCAGCATACATAAATAATGGCGAAGATGCTATGATCCGTTTCAGGAAAAGAAACCCCCCTCTGTAGCTGCCACTTGGACGCAACCAAGATGATGTTACGAACAGCCCTTTAAAGTCGCTCCACTTCCGAGATGAAGTAAAGTAGAGCTCCACCGCACACCACGAAGAGGACATGGACAGACAATCTATTCCTCCGAAAAGTCACAGCTAGACAGGCTATGATATCAGAATACAATCGGACTTGGGGATATTTTATGGAGTCGCAAGCAACAGAGTTTTCTTTTTGTCCAAATCTATGTAGGACGTGGCGTCTGCGACTGCACTGAAGTAGCCTCAAATTAGGTCCATTTGCAGCAAAAGAATCGTGCTTTTTTTGGTTCCAACAACGCGCAAAAAGAGCAACCTGGACTACTCTTTTGAAACAGGAATGGTTTATCCTCCCGAAGGTTTATTCTACATCGAAATGGATCAAGCCCCGCCAGGTAAGTTAGGGTTAAAGACAGCCATTGTCTGATCAGTGAGGGGGTGCACACAACGTTTTATCTATTTAATCCTTTTTGATTTCTTCTGGCATATCTTGATTGGTGTGTATTAAGAGGTTGACATGTTAGAAAAGTCGTGCAGGTGTCAGTAAAGCGTTCTCATGGACAGGTCTTGGGCGCTGTGCTCCCCCTGTGGCATTGCCCAGGCATGCATAGCGCAATTCACTTGCCAATTACGTAATACTTTTCGGTGAAGCAGCGCAGAGGCTCGGCTGGTTTCTTTTGTCCCAGCGCATATTGAGACGAACTTGGACGCAAAATATACAGTTTTTCCTGATTTTGATCGCACGGTATTTATAGATGAAGTGAAGGTAAATGCCAGTGGGAGTTTTTTTTTGTTGGTTTTTTTTTGTGCAGGGAAGGCAGCGGAGAGTGCGTTAATGAACAGCCGCATGAAACGACCGCTTTGTTCTCCTCTGCAGCCAGCCGTGCGTAATTTGTGCGCTAGCTCTGAAAGTAGGCTAGAGGCAACCAGACTAGACAGCTCGTCTCATGACTTAACTCCGGCAACTCACGAACAGTCCATCTTTTTATTTACATTTGTCATTTGACCGAGGCGTTATAACATTGTCATAACAGTTGAACACTTCCAGGCTATTGTCTCATCTGCCTGACTATCCCATTGTATTATTCAGTTCAGCTCTTTGGAATTGCACAGAACTGGATATTGTAATTACACTAATACTATGGATTCTGCAATTTACCTTTATTATTAATTTAGATGCAATTATAAAACGCCACTTCCACCTTTGACATGCTTTATTACTGTTATTTTTATACTAAATTCTGTGGCTCCTCTCTGTTGTGGTATGTGCATATGTGTTTTTGGAAGCCAGTAGTTTCTTGGCAGCAGGCAGAAAGCAGGGGAAGGTGTTCAGATTTAATTTTGCTGAGTTCAGGAGCCGCAGCTTTTCGTGTGTGCCTGCCACTGCTGCTGCTGCACCTGCCTTTTGTTTATTTTAAGGTCAGAAAAAGAGGAGAGCGGATGGTGGGAGAAACCCACATTTTCTCCTCTCTGAGGGTGCTCTTGTATTCTCCCTAACTGCCTCATGAAAGGCACTTTTGTCCTGCAGTGAAATATATCGCCTTTACCTCCTCTTGATGCGGTTTGGCCTTCTTTTTCATTTTTAGGAAAACGCTTAGTCTTCGGGCCAGACTTTTTTTTTTCCTGTAACGTTGATGGAAAACTTATGAGGATCTGTGCAATGATTATAAAATTGCAGCAGTGGTCCAAGAACCTTAAAAAAAATAATTTATGGTGTACTTAATGCTTTTAATACAACTCACTTTCAGGACATTGCCAAAGGTGGCTGCAAAGTTTACAGATTTGACTTTTGCCTACTTTGAAACAGCTGCATGTGATGAAAAACTTAACTCCGAAAACATTCATAATAATAAACATCTTACATGCTCCACTAACTGCAACATTTCCTTCCTAATTGCTGATCACACTTACTTATCTTGATAATGATCTCACATGTGATACCTGTTGGAAACATGTCTGGGCTTGTTCATGGAACATGGCAGATTATGGAGGGGGTGGAGGGGTGAGAGGGTGTGACACTGTATTCCATTTACATTATAAGCACACACATCCTTGACTGCAAAGTTCATACTGTTACAGCTGTCTTGTTTGCAGTTCTTAACTATAGATGAATCCTTATTGAGGAATTAACATATAAGAAACTGTTGCTATACTTATGTTTTTCTTTGTTGCGTCTGTTTTACTTGCAGCTCTCCCACCCAGGTCCACAAAGCCAGTGTCTTCCACCATCAACAACAACTGCCTTGCGCCACCTGCGTACTCACTACAAGACGCTGAATGGTACTGGGGAGACATAACAAGGTAAAATGTCTTTACATCATCTTCCCCTCTGTCTCTCGCGTGTTGTTTCATCATGTCATGTTTAAGTACATTCCATCATTAACGTTAACTGACTTTCCCTCAGGGATGAAGTAAACGAAAAACTCCGAGACACACCTGACGGCTCCTTCCTGGTGCGTGATGCATCCACAAAGCTGCAAGGCGACTTCACACTAACATTAAGGTATGCAGAGGAAAAGCCAATTATCCCGATTGGCGCACATTCACAAACATGTTATATTTAACATTGAAAATCTAATTTTGCACTTTGTTGGCTCTCCTTTTCAGGAAAGACGGACACAACAAGCTCATTAAAATTTACCACCGTGATGGGAAGTACGGCTTCTCAGACCCCCTCACGTTCAGCTCGGTGGTGGAGCTCATTTGGCACTACCAGCACCATCCGTTAGTTGAATACAACGCCACGCTGGATCTGATGCTCACCCATCCTGTGTCCCGCTTCCAGCCGGTTAGTGAGCTCTAAAGATAGTCCACCAGAAACTTGAAACTGATAAATGTTATTACAGGAAAAAAAATTGAGGAGTATCTGATGAAGTTCTTTTTTTTTTTTTACATCAGGTGAAGGAAGACACAGTCGATGTCGCTGGAAGAAAACTCAAGGAGGTTCACTGTCAGTATCAAGAGAAATCCAAGGAGTTTGATCGTCTATATGAGACATTCACTAAGACCTCGCAGGTAAACACTCACTCTGTGCAAAGAAAGAGGTATCAACATGTTTCCCAAGAGAAAGGTTTACTGGACTGATTTTATCTAATCTGTGCAATGTAGGAGATCCAGATGAAGCGAACTGCGATTGAAGCATTTAACGAGACAATGCTGATCTTTGAGGAGCAGTGCCGCGAACAGGAGCGCTACGGAGAGGAGTTCGAACAGAACAATCAGTCAGAGGGAGCCGACAACGATCTGGAAAAGTAATTCATAATGTCACTATCCAAAAATACATCAAGTTTTCCCAAATGCTTTCAGATTCAGGCACTTGTAACCCTTGTTCCTCCCACCATGTTCTGACCTGCAACCTTTGCTTTTCCTCTACAGCTTTCTGATAAATTATGAGAAGCTGAAGTGCCGTCTTGGGGAGATCTATGACAGCAAAATCCATCTGGAGGAAGACTTGAGAACCCAGGTTGAGGACTACAGAGAGACAGATAGGAAGATGAACAGCTTGCGACCTGACCTTATCCAGCTACGCAACATCAGAGACCAGTATCTAAAGTAAGTACCGTCTGAATAGTTTGTGACGTTTATGGTAAATTACTGCAAGCCCATAAAAAAAGATCTGTGGCTGCTCTGTGACTATTATTTTATGTCCAGACTAAACCTTTCATTGCACCTCTCCGTTTTGCAGCTGGCTTAATCACAAAGGCGTACGGCAGAAACGCATAAATGAATGGCTGGGGGTACAAAGTGACAGCCTTGATGAGTAAGTTATCTGTGTTTTTCAAGAACTTACTTTTAATATTTCAACTGCTAAAAAGATAGCGAATGGCTACACATGTGTAACAATATGACTTTTGTGTTTCAGCACATACGTGTTGAAGGGTGACGAGAAGAATTTGCCACATCAGGATGAGACGAGTTGGTTTGTGGGTGAACTTAGTCGGACACAGGCTGAGGAGATGCTTCAGGGTAAAGCTTCGGGAACGTTCCTGATCCGCGAAAGCAGCAAACAGGGATGCTACGCCTGCTCTGTTGTGTGAGTAGAGCTTGTTGACGTTATAGATTAATTGATTGTGCTGCTGATAGAGCAGAAGTTGGTGTCCATAGTGGCTGATGGTTAACATTAAGACTTCTGCACTGGAAAAATAATTGTCTGTAAAATATAAATAACTTCTAAAAAGATTTTTTTTAGGTTTAGTCTGACAGTTCTACTTCTATTGATGATTTACTCTGAGATTGATGTTAAGAGATTCAGATCTTTTATTTTTTAGGTAGCTATTACTTGGGTGTAAATATTTAGTTCAATCATTATTCTGTTTCAAATAAAGTCAAAGATGCATGTGTCATGTAGAATGGATGAAGTATACTCTCAGCTGATTATCATTACCTTTTCCTTGCCTCATACTTGTTATTCTATCAGCCCATAAAAATCAACTTCCACTTGACCCCTACTTGATAAGCTGTATATTTCAGGTGAATATCACACATGCAACCATGCACTAATGTGACTATTTTCTCTATTTATTACAGAGTAAATGAAGAAGTGAAGCATTGCATGATCTACAGCACACCACATGGATATGGTTTTGCCGAACCCTATGACGTCCACTGCTCACTCAAAGACCTTGTCCTGCACTATCGCCTGCACTCCTTAGCGCAACACAATGACGCCCTGGATGTTCGGCTGTCACATCCAGTACACGCCAAAGCTCCAGCCACACCCTCTCAACATACGGAGGAACACAAACTCTTACAGACTCCAAAACACACAGCAGGGCTCCCGCCTGCTGCTCCTGAAATGTAAACCAATGGAGAGACAAAAGGACATGTTTACTGTATCCTGCAAGAACGACTGCATCGAGGTGCATTGTGTAAAATTTTGCACTACAGTGATTCCATCAGTTTTTGTGAATGGAAATTCACAGATTGAAGTGGGACCGGAACTTGAATGTCAGCTTAAACTTTTTGTTTTGTTTTGTTTTTTACAATTTTTGTTTTAAGAGACTGTTTAAGCTTTGGAGTTTTTTTTTGTTTGTTTTTTTTGTACTTCATATATTGCCGTTTGTTTAATGGACACCATTTTGGTAGGGATGTTGACAACCAGAAATTTGCTCACTGACATCAGGTGCTGCACCTTCATTTGACTTAATAACCAGAGTTGATGTTTTTAGAAGTGTCCATTTCCATCGGTGAAAATTTATTCTGTTGTGCATCTGTGAGGGGGGAAAAATGGTGCTGTAAACAGGCTGATTATGTCATATTGATTTGATCGACCAAACCATTTTTTGGCCTAAATACTACGTACATGTGAATATATGAAAAGTTATGGTGCATCTTGACAGTTTGCCCCCTTCTTAATAGACATTTATATACAGTGGATAATTATGTAGCATTGCAATCCTTGAGAATACCATTGTAAACTGATAACATACTTAAAGTTATACCCACTGACCAAAGCACTTAATAGTGAGCAAAAATACATCCCTATTTATTTCGGAAACCGCATTCGGGCAAGAGGAGGGCAATTTATGTACACCTGCTGATGTGCTGATCAAAACATAATCTGAAGTACTGTATGTTATATTCTGTTACTCAAAAAAGTATAAGCTTTTTGTATTCTATATATATTTTTTCTATAAACATACCACAAGATGAAAGCTTGAAGAAAGTGCAATCCAACAGTATTTCTAATGTTGCAATGTATGATGATGATGGTGGTGGTGAAGGTGACGCTGTTATGAGAGGTTGACATTTGCCACAAAAATGCACTCTCTTTGGTGGTGTTGGTATGATGTGGCCTCCTATGTTTGTGTGAACTGCCAGAGGTCCGGAAGTATCCTGCCTCCATTACTTGAACTGTGGCATTGCTCGAGCTATGAATGTTTTTCATGACATGCAGCCTACATAGCTTAAGAGGAAAGGAATCCATGTTGAACTTGGCACATTTTTCAAGTTTGAGGACAATAGATACTCTGTACAGAGAAACTGTAAAATGTATTTTGGAGGTTGGTTTATGGAAGGAGGGTGATTTAGCCTCTTATAAAATAACTCCACTGGGGGATTGAGAAAACTCCTCGGGTGAAGCTAAGCAATGTGAGATCCTGACCTTTTTCTTGCTGAAAGACAATAAACTGATGAGGGTTTTGTCAACTTATGTGATCCAGTTTTTTTTCATTGTCTATTGCAATTGACAGTACCAATTTCATTTGATAACAACATGTACAATGCCAAATCAGAAAAAGCTGGGACAGTATGGAAAAATGCACATAAAAAACAAATCAGAATATGTTTACTTTTACTTTTTCATTGCTGACAGATTAAAGAAAAGATATTTAATGTGTTATCCAATTATGTAATTTAAAAATATACATGAATTACTGCAATGTATTCCAAAAAGTTGAGACAGTAACACTTAGAACTATCAATGAGGAGCAAAAATAGGGGGGAAAAATCCCCAGTTTGCCACCAAACGTGTGGGAAAAATCACTGAAAATCTTAAAACAATGACACTCCTGCTCAAAAACCATGATTTATCCAAAAATGATAGAATCACATTGCCTCTTGAGTATAATACATAGTTACATCCACAAATTCCAGGAAGAACTCCCCAAACTATAAATTAAATGACTTGTCTTCATATCATCTGCAATGAAATATGATAGAAATGACTTTTCTGTTTTTATGTGTATACTCTGTAACATCCCTTTTAGTTAAAATGATTTTAGGAGCTTTTGATTCCTGACTTTGGTGAAATTTTCCATGACATCTAAGGGGGAACTGACAAAAAAAACAAAGCTCAGAATCCCATTTTGTGATAAATAGTTTTCTGAAATTTACCATCTGTCTCCAGTATAGCCATTGTAGTCTGATGAGCTTATCTTTGGGTCAGCGGTGGGGGCACTGGAGGACACACTAGACAGATGGAAGAGAAAGGAAGTGATAAACACAATAGCAGGATATATGGGAGCCATTTCCCTGCTCTGTCTGGCTGTCATGTAGAGTCACTAAAAAATGTAGACCCTACATTGCTCGGGATATGCAGGCAACATTTTTGGCCTGCACAAGTCTCCTGTAAAAGGAATGCAGCTCAACTGTAAACATTTGGTACCAGCCAGCTAGAGAGCAGCTTCTTAAATTTTTATCACACCACTGTGAGCTCTCAGGTTTTTCTAACTTACCCTAGAACCATCAGAGACACACATCGGCCACTGATGATGACTATGAACCCAGATGACACTACCACTGGCCCTTCGTGACCAGCACGCACAACAGGTGGCCTATTTCAACCATCACATAAGGTCTGTGTTAGCCTGGGATTAATGGGATGCAGAAGGCAGGGATGTACCGGGGACAGCCTCAGTTCCAGGCCACGGATTACTCCCTCTTACCTGTGTCAGCATTGAGAGCTAGTGGAGAGAGGCAGCATGCGTGCTCTGCTAGGATGGACCAGATGCACTGGAGATAGATAGGACAGTCCGTACCAACGCTGAGTCACCCTCAGGCTGCAAGTGTGTCAGAAACACTGGGAGAGAGTGGGTAGAAAAAGTGTGGGGAACTCAGAGAGAAGACAGAAATAGAAGAAAAGTGCATGTGTTAACTAGGGCGATACAGAAATGAAGTCTGGAAAGGTCAAGTTGGGTCTTTACTACTTTTCTAACACATGAATCATGGCTAAATCTAAGAGCAACTAGCTTACCCTCCCCAGAGCTAGTTTCCTCCTGTTAGCTTAATCTGAAAAATCCCTGCCCCCACACTTCTTTTCTTTTCTCCTTTCTCTTTCCCTGTCAGCACAACCTAGTCCTAGAAGTGGCTCGTTTAAATTCATAGTCATTTTTGCTTTATAGTTCTCAATTTAACTACGTCTTGGCTGGAAGGAAAGAGAAGGGGGGGCAGCAGGACGAATTACCTTTGGAGTCACGCCTAAAATACACACACCATCAACTGTCTCGCAGGCTTTCAGGGAAAAAAGGTTTTTGCTTTCAGTTTGGCCCCAGCCAATCAGATCCTTCCTCTGCTCTGTCTCCGTCCGATTCAACGGTTTCACGCTGCACGATCACCCAATGGGAGACTGCGAACGTGCCCTGCTCCACCCAATCAGCTTCCAGTTGCTATGTTGGAGGCAGAATCGATAAGAGAGGGATTTTTTCCCCTGCTCTTTTTTACTAGCACATTATAGCTGGCTTATAGGCTGAAGACAAGAGATCCTGTTGCCTGCCAAACTGCATGGAGGCAGAACCACTTAAACACACAGTTCCACATTTACTGAAGCTTCCTAAGTATCACCATATCCAGAACCGTAGCAGTTTGTCAGCATTGTATGAATGTGTTTTTATACACATGCATCCAGGCCAAGTGTATTTCTGCATTATATCTAATTATATTTACCATCTACAGTGCACAACTTACATTAATATAATCTTTAAAAAGTTTCTAAATGATTTTTCAAGGGTTTCTCTTCTCTTTCTGAATTTCCATTCCTTAATAAGCTTCTTTAGCTCAATCATGACATGATTATTGGGTCTTTCCACTCAAGCTGCACCATCTATGGCCTGAGATATGTGATTTTTTTTAGCAGTGTTGAGGTGATAAGTGCTGCTTTACAATTTCATTCAAGTCATTTGTATAGCACTGTCTCATACTGTTTAACAATCCAAGATCAAGAACATCATGGCTAAAATGGCTATTTCTCAAAAATGTTCAATAACTTTTGAACCATTTGTCCTGCTCATATTCTTTAAAAAGTTTGAAAAATGGAGTTTCTCACCTTGCCAGTGACAGCACATACTGTATGTCCTGTTTGCACATATACAGACATCACTGTCTTCAAGCCCCAATACTCTGTAGAATGAATTAATCATAATCTCTTAATTTCAGCCAATAAATTCTTCTGACTTCCCTAAATGTTCAATGAAAGACAATATTTTTATTGCAGTTTTTTGGAAAGATTTCTGGTAAATGTATCCATCCTCAAATTACGCAAGTGTGAAATTGTGACACTGAATGAACCAGATGAATCTTGATGTAATCCTCAATCAAATGTTTGACATGTCACGCTTATTGGTACTGTAGAATTGAAAAAACTACATAGGCCCTATGAGGATTAAAACAAAAAAAAAAACTACATTGATAAAACAACTTAGGTGTATTTTTGGTGTTGGAGTAAATCAAATATCAGTAGGTAAACTGTTATATTTTTCATTTCAGATTTAATACTTGTAGATAGGCCAAATGATAAAATGTCTGAATATAGGCTGCAGTTGGTCAATATTACAGAAAATAGGCCTGTTTTACAATAAATGCCTCAGGACAATTGAGCCATATGCATGTTCTCATGCTAATCTGGGGGAAAAAAACCCTGAATCTACGCAATCAAATCAAATTTGGTCACCAATTCTAGCCATCAATTTATTATCTATACAATAATCTGTATTCACAGTAACATGACAGGTGTATTTTTTTTATTTTAAAATGTGTAAAATGGTTGCAATGCATTGAGGTTTTGTGACTTGCAGTAAACCTTTTCGTGCCCAAAATTATACAAGATACTGGTTTCTTTTTAATCTAGATATCTGGGATAGTGATTGAGGTAGGGATTCAGATTGCACTGAAGAGTGAGATAAATCTGAGCCAGCTTCTATAAAGGGATGACATGCTACTGTTTGCTGATAAAACATCCCACAGAGACCCATCCTGTGATCTACTACTAAATGAGACTTGCAGATGCCATTTTTTTTTTTTTTTTTTGCATGGATAAGAGGCGGTCCTAGCTGCTTGAAGTAGGTAGAACATGACAGCTACACAACTTTCCTTTCTGCTAAACATTTTGCATGACATTTCCTGAGTCTACCTTTGAAGAAAAAAATCCCCACTAATGACTTCAGTCGTAATAAATGAAGTACCTCAGTGCCCCTCGAGCTCTCAGGACAATCTCATTGCTAGACTTCAGCTCTCAAATAGATTAAAAAAGAACCAACAGGCATGAGGCCAGCAAGCCAATGTGGCACAGGACTGATGGAAGTGAGGCTTCAGAGTTCAAATCAGAAACACACTTCACCTTGACACTATATGTACACAGTAGGTGGGGAACTCAAGCCAAGCAAAGATAAAGAGAAGTTATGTAGTTCACGGGTCCTGTCTGGTGAGGACAGGTACTATGCAAAGCAATAGTAGTGCAAACATTTAAAAAAGATATGCAACTGAAAATGTGTTTGCATTCTTCCATCAATACAACATTTATTTTGCAGTATGATTGATCATAAAACATTTCTCATAAAAAGATCTCTTTGATTAATTGCTTTGCTTTGTTTGGTATGATTTAATGTTAATCATAACTCCACCTTCTCCCATAAGAACCCTCACTTAATCTGTCAGTTTCATCTCGTGATGTTTTCCTTTTCTGGTGGAAGAAACGCCCCAATGAAAGACTCAGACATACCCTGTGCTTTAAACAGAGTGGTAATTATGGGGACTGCTTTCCATATGATGACCCTTGAACTGAGTTCAAGAACAGCAAAACTGTTTCCATATAGAAACAAAAGTATATTACAGTATATCAGAAAAATGTTCACCAAAATAAGTCTGTGTCAACACATTCAAACTCATTTCAGCACCTCACCTACCCATTAAAACCTGTTTTACAAGAGACACCTGCCCAGACACCAGCATAAAGACAAAAGGTAAAGTGGAAAAAACCGTTTTCATTGTACAAAATGAGACACATAATGTCTAACTAGACAAAACAATGCATAAAATTCAGCCATTAATTAAATTTTTATGGGCCATATATTTGCCTCCGGCTAAGACCACAGCAGCTATGAGATGAAACAAGAATCTGAGCTTGAACTAATATCAGATATATGAACCTCAACTGAGTGACCTATTTACATGTTGAACTTTCATGTACAACCCTTGCCAGCATATGTCATCTGTTGATTGAATGGAGATTGTTGTCACGCCTCAAGGAAACACCAGAGAGGCTCTTGAATTGCAAAGCAGCACTGATCGCCTCAATACTGCTAAAAAAAATAATCTGATTAACACATATCTCAGGCTTGGGTGGAATAGGACAATAAATTATACTGCAATTGAGATTTTTTTTTAAAAATCCCCCTTAAGGGATGAAAGTGTCATAAAAAGATCTTTCAGATTTTTAGTGTTTGTTTTGGTCTGTCTGATGAGCAAAAAATTAAAACACAGATGGTTTATTTTCCAGTTAAAATATCAATATAAATTTTGAATCAGTGATAAAATAGATGTAATCTCTTAAACAGACACAACATTTTATGGCACAAATTCTTGTTGCTTTAAGGACAAAGAAAATAAAAAGTGATGAGGACTCTGTGTGTTTTCTCAAACCGCACAAAGTTCAGAGGGTGAGCTTGACCTTATTGGCTTATGAGAACGTTTAAGCTGTATCCAATGAGCTAATTGTTCAGTTAATATAATAGCCATGCTGGATGCCCTTTAGAGAAACAGGACACACTGGAAATTTAACAATACAGGGCAACTCGACCGAGGGTGTAGCTGAATGGGTGGCCAGGTTGGCACACGGCTAACCTTGAGTTTTAATTGGCTGGTGCTGGTGCCACCTGATATTCTTAGTAGCCTACATCACTGGGTGTAATTCTGACAGACACATTAAAAATGCTGGAAATACAAGCCTAGTGACAGATGTTACAGAACTTGTATTTCAACTGTGTGAAAGATAATCCAGCCGGATTATTACCCCACATATTTCACACAATTGGCCACACTTTTTAACCTAAAGTTACCAGAGCAGAAAAGAACTCAGGCAGAGTAATAACAGACTTCCAACATAATAGTTAAACTACTGGGATGCTAGAGTGCTTATTAAAACAAACTGGACAACTCATTGCCATAGACTGATCCACAGTTTGTAGGCATGCTCAAATCTGTAAAGAAAAGGTTACAGCCAACAGACTGGAGGAGAGATTCATCTAAAATTACCATAGTGCTGGGGGCTGACATGGTAAGCACATTATGGTAATTTACATGGTATGTTTTTGTGGCTTGTTGTCAAGGACTTCCATTTGTTTTGCAGTTTGCAAAAAAGGCAACTCTGCCATCTGGTGTTTAGTATAACATACCTGCAGTATAGATGTAGTGAACTGACCAATCATTGTAAATTTCACGAGAAAAGGGAGTTTTAAAAAAATTAAGCATCGTTGTTTAGTTTTAACTGATATTCCAAGAGAATGACAACACAAGCCACTATGAAAAATTCTGATCACAATAATAATAATGAATCACAAAAATACCCCGAACAACGATTCTTCTATTGATTAGCCGTGACTGAGATCATCTGCTAGACCAGGGTAGTCGACCCAGAAACATGGATTGACAGTCTGCAGGGCATCCACCAGGAAAACTTATGGGTGAGTCGCGGCTAATTTAAGCACAAATTTGACATTTGTGGTTTGATAGACGTCGTTAATTTTTTAATGAACTTTCAGGCAAAGCTGAGACTTTTCAGGCATTTAATTTAACTCATTTCAGTGGACTATTTTACTGAAAACATGATGATTTTATTCACCTTAGCTATTTGCTAGCATGTGTACCTAGCATCGACGTCAGGTGTGTTTTCATATTATTTTTGCAAAGATAAGGTTGACAGTTATTTATGTATGGGTGCGTCTGCTTGTTTTATCGATTGACAGTCAAAAACCCAACTCTTTCTAGTTTATTGCGTATTATTTTGTCGTTAAAGCTACCGTGTTGTGGTGTTACACAAGATTCTCCATTGACTGTGTGGTTTTATCTTGTGATGCCGTAGAGCAGTGGGTTTGAGGTCTCCATGGTAACTCAGACTTGGCTCAGGTGCCATGTCCTTAACCTCTGCGTCGACGACCGTGGGTTTTAGTGGTGGTGGTGGTGGTGGTGATGCAGCGGCTGCCATGGCAACCCCAACGTCTGATCAGGCTCTTCTGGCGTCGGACCGCTACGCCAGGCTCATCCTGGCTCAGATGAACAAGATGCGGCTGCGGACGGACTTCTGCGACGTGGGGCTGAGGGTCGGAGGCCGGGTCTTCATGGTCCACCGGCTGGTTCTAGCCGCCAGCAGCCCGTATTTCTCTGCTCTGTTTTCCGGGGGGATGAGCGAGGCAGAGAAAGAGGAAGTGCAGATCCTGGGAGTAGAGACTGATGTCTTCGAGGTTCTGTTGGACTTCATTTACACAGGTTCTGGTCCATCCTTGGAATTATTTAATTCTACTTCAGACAGTTGCACAGTGGTAGATGAAGTATTTAGATACATTACTTAAATAAAAGTAGCTATACCAAAGTCCAACGTCTTACTTAGCCAATGTAAATATTGTGATGGAAATGTGCTGAAAGTGTGAAAATTAACCATTGTGCAGTAAAATCCCTGTCAGTGATTTAGTGTAATATATGATATGATATTTTTGGATTACTGCTTCATTAATGTGCACTAGTGCGTTCTAGATCCTCTGATACAGTTCATTCCTTTACTTTCTTGGTAATTCCACTGGTATTTTCAGTTGTATAACCTCTCAGCTGGCATGACTGTTTCTGCACATGAAAAATGACCCCATGACAAAGTAGCCCTGTTGTTTATCTGTTACTAGGTAACCCACTTCAATTCTATGATTTTATGACTCTGGGCAAGGCTACTATAAGGCTATTGTATTCCAAAATTACTAATATCTCCCAAAACATTAGTTCTATCAACTTGCCATTGTCACTAGTCTCATCATTGACTAAAAATACATAAGTATGCTAAACTGCAGCAGTCATCTTTTTCCGGATTTTGTGTTGTTCGAGAGACACACACAGCTTGTATTTACAAGGCTGCAAAATAATACTGAACAAAGAATAACCCAAACTATGAATTTTGAAAGAGCTGCAGCATCTTAAACCAGCCACAATGAACATTTGAAAGGCAAACAGTACCACATTGCTTCAGGTTCAGCTTTAGAGTTTGTTGTGTCTTTTATATATTGTGATTGTCTCTCTCAACTCACCGTATATTTTTGTTAGTAATAGTTTTTAAATTTTTTTTTATCAATTACTAGAAATTTCAGGCGACCCCGTTTGAATTCCAGGTGACTCCATGTTTGGTCCCTACCCCCAGGTTGAAAAACACTGCCTTAAAGACATAGAACTATTTTTGGTTCTGACTTCGCTACATCACCTTTCTTAAGTAATGTATGATGATTTACTATTGTATTGATTTTTTTGATTTTTTTTTTTTTTTTTACATTTAATTTACTGATCACGTAGATGTTTATAAAAGCTCACAGTAAATGCAATGGTTACTATATCAAAACAGGAACAAGTTTCAGCAAAATATATCATTAACTAAAGACACATCTGATGCATTTTACCTGAATCATTTAAAATTATTGATAGGGTTAATGGTTCCGAAGTTACTAAACATTTTAGATCAATAGATGCTCTTGGTTATCGGTGTCTGTTTAGGTCTTTAAGGGTTCATGTACAGTTGAGCAGTTTCATAAGCAATGCATTACAATCCAAAAGATCGTCACTTGTTTGCAGAATTGTTCTCCAATAAAAACCATGTTTCTTTAAAACAAAAACAAATTTACTTTTTTTCACATTTGTCACAATGTGCATTCAGTTGAATCTAAGAATGCTTTAGGGAGTTTAATTAGGCTCAGAGGGAAGAAAACATTTTATCTTTTAGTTTGAAACAGGACAGGTTTTGGAAAAGAAAGGCTCTCTGGGATCGTGGAGTGGAGTGGAAGTATAAAGTTGCCTAAAATGATAGCAGTCATGTAAAGTACAAGTACCTCAGATTTAATTTCACCACTGTCTTATCTTACTATATAAAGTCTAATCATAGATCGTGTTTCCTTCCTCTCAGGAGTGATCAGCGTGACTGTGGAAAATGTCCAGGAGCTGATGGTGGCAGCAGACATGCTACAGCTGAATGAAGTTGTTTCTATCTGTGGAGAGTTTCTTAAAGGTCACATGGACCCGTCCAACTGTGTGGGGATTTTTCAGTTCCTGGAACAGATCGCCTGCATGGACATGTTGGAATTCACTGAGAACTATATCCATGTTCACTTCCTGGAGGTAAGAATAGATACAAGTAGATGTTTCAGATTGCATTTCTCTGGATAGATTGTTGTTTAGCTCTTGAATTTTATCCTGGTTAATGAACAAATTGATAGTGCAGGACGATATCTTATTTTTACTCAGTTACAAATTTGATGTTCTTGTTCTCTGCTTGAGTATTTACATTTTCTGTCATGTTACACTTTCACTACATGACATTGTGGAAACAAATATTGTGCTTTTTACTCCATGATGTTTAGAAAAAGTTACTCCAGATACTAGATCATTTGAATATTAATATTATCTTCCATGAAATAAAAATCAGCAAATAAATGGTGGTATGTTATTATAACATAAGATACAGAACAGTATATATAATGAGCCTCATCTTTACCATTTTTAACATTTAACCCTTAAAGACCCAAACATTAATATTCTTTTCTCTGAGCTTTTATGAATATCTACAGGATTAGTAAGTGAAATGTTGAAAAATACCTGATTTTCCCTGAAAGAAAAACCCAATATACAGAAGACAACATTACAATAAATGGTGATAAAACATGTAAGGACAGTTAAATATAGAGAAACATTCATTTTAGAAGTGACACAGTGGGTCCTTTATGGGTTAATATATAAAAATGTTTAAAATAAAAAGTTGGTCACAGAAAAAGACTTTACTTTTACTTTGGGTACGTACCTGTATTTTGATACTAATATTTGTACTTTTATTCACTGTTTAAAGATTTCATTAATAATGTTTAATTGTGCATTGTGTAGAAAAGTGCTTCATGCTCGAATACAAACTAAGTTTCCGTTTAATCTCTGTTTTAAATGAGCATCATGAAATCTAATTATTATCAATAAAAGGTTCATTCAAATTTCGGTGTTCACTAGCCCATATTAGAGAGAAGTATACAACATTTTAGTCTCAATATAAAAACACAATTGCTAGATATTAAAGTAATATGTAAAGTATTAATGCACTGATTCCAGTTCAGTTCAGGTGTAAAAAAACAACAACAACAGCAACACGCATTTATAAATATTAAAAGAATTACACCATAACTGTGTTTTTGCCAGTTTTTGATTGTAATCCATGTCACCCTGTAATTTGCACCTTTACATATTGTATCATTGCTTCCCTTCAGGTGTGTGTTACTGATGAGTTTAGAGGCCTGTTGAAAGATCAGCTGGTGAGGCTGCTGAGGAGTGAAGAGCTGAGAATAGAGGATGAGTACCAGGTTTTCACTGCAGCGATGGACTGGGTTCTTCAAGATGTGGCCAAGAGGAAAAAACACATAGTTGAAGTGTTGGAACCGGTTCGCTTCCCTTTACTGTCCCCGCAAAGACTTTTCAAATACATAGAAGGTGAGAGATATTCCAAGTCAATAACGCATCAAGATGTGGTTAAAAGTATAACTAAGTCATCCCTTTGAAAACTACTTTGGGCCTTGCATTGTACAATATGAAAATAAATAAAAGTTTAACAGGTAGCTTAAAAATATTCCTATAAAATTACTTTGTTGTCTGTATATATGTGATATGCTTGAAGCTATATAATATACGACACATTCCTTCATTATTTTCTTGTGAATTTCTTCTCTCCATCCACTGGAATTCTAATGTGTATGCTCTATACGATATTAAGTCATATAGAAAGGAATCATTCTCAGCCTCCTTTTGTCCGTTTCTTTGACCAGGCATTAGTGACTTCAGCCTGCGGGTGGCGCTGCAGACTCTGCTGAAGGAATACACTGAAGTCACAAAGTCTCCCAAAGAAAATAAGATTTACAGTCAGCTACAGCCAGCCAAGATGAGACCCAGAAGAAAAGCAAGGAAATACCTCTACGCTATAGGTTTGGTTTCACTTATTTTAGAATGCTACATCATTCGTATTCTGACATGTGGTGAGTTGTAGGAAAGTTTATGGTTGCCTTAAAATGTAAGTTTTCTTTTTGGAAAAACTAAAACTAGACATAAACTATGGGCTCTTTTTTTTAATGTATGTTAGTTTTATTTTCCTTCAGTCTTTTATTTTTGGTTCATTAGGTTTATGAGCAAGTAAGTCATTTTAGTTTTATTCTGAGTTAGTGAACAGGGCTTTTATATACAGTCACCTCCAAAAAGTATTGGAACAGCAAGTTCAATTCCTTTGTTTTTGTTGCATACTGAAGACATTTGGGTTTCAGATAAAACGAT
>JAQQZY010000010.1:4510273-4524773 GCA_030068375.1 Ostorhinchus rueppellii | reverse complement strand
ATTGGATCGGTTAATTTGTACCGGACCTGGCTGAGGCTCTATGGAGCGTGCCTAGACCAACGATTCAGGCAAAAAAAATTTTTTGCCACTAGAGGCGGGCTAGTTTACTAGGCTAAATAAATGGTTCAAATACATTTTTTTTTCACCCAATAACAAACAGCATCATTTTAGATCATCTGATGTTAAACAATATTAAAAAGTGTGATTTGGTCACATTAAAAATTGTACAGAATGTTTCGTGAAAATAAAAACGGGAAAACATGTTTAATAAGTGATGAAGAAAGTGTTATGAAACTCAAAAAGTGTGTGTTTAAAAATCAGGTACTAATCTAGGTCAGAGCTTGATTGAACAAAAAACATTTAGAAAAGAAAAGAAACCTGTAAAGAAGCCCGTCTTATTTGGATGAACACTAAACATTTTGACTTGTACGTGGAGTAATAAAGGATAGATATTGAATGACGGATATTTTTTACACTGAACTTTTGGGATATCTGTTATTTTACTGCTCTTTCAACTTTTTTTTTTTTTTTTTTTTTAAGTTCTATAAGTAAATGTTTTCTATATCTGTTTTTGTTTCATTTATTCCCAGCCCTGATTTAATTTAAAAATTAAAAATAAGAGTTTAATAAAGTGTCTTTTTTTTGTTTGTTTTAATTCTTTATTTTTCAGTTCTGAAAGGCAGACATCAGATCACATCATACACATAGAAAAGTGATAGTTTCCTCTGCGATTCAGTCTTTTCTTATTTTTTAAATCAAGGATAAAGAACTAATTGTAACATTGGAGATGCAGAGTGTGCATGAACCAAAAATCAACCAAGAATACAGCAGAAAAGTCAAACAAAATCACAATCGTACTGCAGTTAGCAGGGATTAAGGTATTAATAAAGTGTCTTAAATCAAGTGTCAGTGTGACCTCAAGTAGGTCAGACCAATACAATAACAACATAACAAATTGTAAATAATAATCCAATTTTTTCTCTTCATTTTAGTGTGGGGAAAAAAAATTAAATTACATTATTAAAATGAATAACCTGAAAAACACACATGTACAGCATGACATTTCCTCAGAATAAGTGCAATTTGGACCCGTTGTTACTTTTGTGGCAGCTGTTAAATGAATTTTTCTTTTTATTTAATCTTTCTTAATGTAATAAATGGTGATAAATCAATTATCTTGTTTTTTCTATTATTCACTCATGAACATGTACTTACTCATTAAATTAAATATAGGAAGATACCTGATTTTCACTGAAGTTGAGGGTTATTATATCAAACAGAAAACTGGAGAAAAAGTGACTTTTACAGCAAAGAATAACTGCATTAAAAAAAAGTGTCCATCCACTGCCATTGATTCAACTCCATGGGTTTTACTGTTGAATTAATGTTGTAGAAGATGACTGTGTTTCCATGGTAACTACAGAACCTCTGAACATCCAAACAGATCACATCTGATTACAAAGAAAAGCTGACAAACTGCATTTTGCCTCTTATTTACATGTATTGATTAGATTTGTAGTTCAACAGAATTAAACATTTTGCATCAGTAGAAGACTTTGGTTCGGTAGCGGCTGTTTAGGCCTTTGAGGGTCAACACAATTTACAGATCACAGAGGATCAATAAAGGCACAAAACATTCAGCAACAGGCATAATATTGTTAAAGTTGCACTTATTTTTCATGTGACATTTCAAGTTGTTCACATTTTAATGCGATAGTTTGTAATTTTACACATTAAACCAGGGCTGTCAAACTCATTGTAGTTCAGTTCCACATTCAACAAAATTTGGTCTGAAGTGGGCCTGACCAGTGAAGTAACATAATAATAATACATAATGTCAGCTTGAATCTTTTCTCTATGTTTTAGAGCAAAAAAAAAAAAGTAAAATTAAACAATGAAAATGTTTACATCTCCAAACTCTTCTTTCAAACAATGTGGATAAAATGTACAAACTGAAAAGTAAGTGTAATTTTCACAATATCCTGCTTCAGTTTATCATTTCCACATGTTCATTATAACTCACAAACACAGTGGAACTGCAAAACATTTTGTAACGGGAAGAATATTGTTAAAATTGCACTTTTCTTAAGACGGTTATATTTCTTTAGATTTCAATTTTTTGTGAAATTATACTTTGTTTTAGTCTTAATACGTGAATGTATTTAGATTTACAAAGAGAAAAATTTGGAGTTTTGAGTATTTATAGGTTATGATGATTTATTATTTTACTGCTCTGACCTACGTCACATTGAATTGGTCTGAATGTGGAACCTGAACTAAAATGGCTATTAATATCACAAATTCATACCAAGGGCCGAACTGGACCTTTTGACGGGCCAGATGAGGCCCCCAGACTGCATGTTTGACACCTGTGCATTAAATCAAAAAGAAAAATTGGAGTTGTCATTAATCTGTTTATTTACTTGACATTATATTGGGCTTGGGATGACTTCGACACCCTTGACTGTTAATATCTTAAGTGTAATTTTTTCCACTTCCTGTGGGCCTAGTTGGACCCTGCTGGTGGGCAAGTTTTTGGCCCACAGGCCGTATGTTTGACCCCTCTGGTCTTATACTGTTGGGCCCCTGTGATAACACCACACTGTGCTTCTCTCGGCAGCTGAAGAGGAATGGTCTGCAGAGGAATGGGGTTCTTCCGAGGGCTCGGGGTGTGACCCTCCACTTCACCCCCTGGAGGAGTGTGGCGGAGGCGCACGTCGAAGAGGGCTCCGAGTCCGAAACCAGTAGCAGCAGCCAGACCTCTGACGACGACGACTGCATCAAATCCTAACGTGGCTTTACGGAACAAAAAAAAAACCCAACACAACACCACATCCCAGCAAGCAAATCCCCCTCTTCCTCTCATCTTTGTTTTTAGAGCACCATTTTGAATTTCTTTTTGTTTTGATTTTTTTTTTTTTGTTGTCGTTCTTGCACAAGGGAAAAACCAATCATATCCCAGTGAAGGGGGAGATTCCTGCTCCGCCAGACGTCGTTTTCCCTGCGTTTCCTCCTTCACTGCAGTCCCTGCCCTTTGACCCGCCCCCAACCCACCCCCCAACTCCCCTTCTTCCTTTTTCTTCCTCGCTTTGTGGAACTGAAGTGTTCATCAAGAAAAGAAGGGCAATGAATGCACACTTGATTCTGCTTTAAACAGACTAACTCATTTCATTGATGATGCTGATGACACATTAATGATATTAATAAAAATTGGTTCCTGACAAGCTGATATGTTTCAATATGAATCTGGCTACTGTGGTGTTTGACTTCAACGAACAGGTCAGTTTCCTTAAGTCCACACTGTAGACAAAATATTGATCCTCATCAGATGGCAAGATACTAATCAATTTGAGCTAAAACGCTGCATTTTATTGAGCTCCAACATCTTACTCTGCAGTTTTTACAGCCACTGCTGCATCTCAAACTATGCCAAGAATCAGCAGCTTCTGCCTCCAAGATATTGACTTAAGCTGAAAATAAGCAAATACACAAGTTTAATTTCACTGTTTTAGTTAAAAAAAACAGCTCTGAAATAGAAATGAGGAACTAACACGCCAAGGTAAATCTAAATGGCTGAAATATTATTTGTGTGTATTTGGAGAGATTTTAATCACCAGCGCATTCTTTAGCGCTTCCCACAGAATACTGCAGTTAAAGATTTTACAGCAGAAAAATGCAGTGTAGGAGTTTCCTCATTCCTTAAACATCTGATGGTGTTATCTTTGTCGTTTCAGAAGTTTAAATCTGTTGTATGAAACTTTTAAAGTGACCGAGAATTATAGTGGTAGAAAATAAATGTTCTTTATCCCAAACTGAGAAATTACAGAAGTGAAAAATGAATAAAAAGGAAGATTTGGCTTGTCACAGAAATGTAGGTAAAGGTGTTTTCAATTTCCTAATTCAGTCAAATAGTGCAGGTTTAGATTGGATGGATAAAATTAGATTATATGGAAGGATAACTTCAAGTCTTTGACCTCATACTTAACGTGTTTTTTTTTTTTTGGAATTCTGGTCAATTAAGATTATTTCAGACTAAAAACATGGTTGTCTCCACTTATTAAAAAAAAAAAAAAAAAAAAAAAAACCGCTCACTGGAACAGTAGCGGTCCCTTAAAGTTCATTTATGATCACTTTACATACGTCTGTTTCTAACGTCATGCGTCGGTGACTTCATGCTTTTGTGTGTCCAGTGTGTTGGAAGGAAAAAAAACTTCAATGATGCTTTGGGTCAAAGTAATATTAAAAGTGAGGATAAAAACGTTAAAATAAATAAAAACCCAGTGCGTGGAATACATCCACTAGAGGGCGCTGCTCTTTATCTGCATACTGGCCGATTACCATGAAGAAGAGTAACGTTTTCTGGAGAAGAAGAAAGTCAATTATTAACAAATATGGCGACAGCAGAGGAGGTGTTACTAATGTGGATAATGTTGATATTAAGAAGGGTAGTTTTTCATTGACTCACACAGTCGCTCTTTGAAAAGTACTGCTATTTGTGGAAATTATTCTCTTCAAAACTCAATAGTTCCCTGCAATAGCCCAGAAAATTATCCACTACAAGAAGTTTTAAAATTATTTTATTTTGAGAGGCTGCACACCGACCTCCACTTCCAGTGGGTTACTTCTGTGGCAACTCGATCCGAGTACCCGTCAGATGTGATTCGAGCAAACGCAGTACATGCACGTATTTAGGAGTTTTTACGACTTTTAAGTAGCTGCCTGATGTGAATCGCGCATGCGCAACAGGTTCAGCGGACATTTCAAATTTATTAGTCGCGTTGATGCTCACCTTACTATCTCGGCTAGTAATCAAACTATTTTCTCAAATAATTTGGTGAGAGGATATTCCTGATGTGCCGTACTTCAAATGTTTACCAGTTGAAATGGTGCATGCAAGACAGATACTAATCTACCGCCATAAAACGGAGAATATTGAAACGTGTTCATAATTTCACACATTCACGCACATGGCAGTTCACAGCGACTTCGCTGTTATTTTACGCATGCGCAACTCACAGAGAACCTGTTGTCGTAAAACGTCTCATAAATCCGCGGTTTGCTTGTACTTTACATGTAATGCACTTGTGCGACTCGCATATATCTATGGGTACTCAGATCGGGTTGCCACAACTTCCTTATCATTCGCCACATTAGCAGAAGGCCTTAAAATTTTCAGTTTAAGACCACCACAAAAAAATAAGTGGAAAGTAACACATCTTCCGGGTAAACAGCACCTCCTTAACTGAAAAGGTGGGTTTTTATTTATTATGTGCCTTATTTATAAAGTGAAGGGTTTTTGTTTTTTTGGCTTATGAAGTTTCATACATTTTGAAACACTGATTTCTGATGTTACTCAATTGTATTTTGAGACACTTTTTTGTTGAAGTCTTTTTTTTAGATTACTTTTTAAAAATCATCCAAGTTTATTTTATTTCTTTGAACATTTTTTAATTTTTTTTAGTTCTCATGCAACCCTTTAAAGCAGGGGTGTCAAACTCATTTTAGTTCAGGAGCCACATTCAGCTAAATTTGATCTGAAGTGGGCCGGACCAGTGAAATAATTACATATATAAAACAAATGACAACTCCAAATGTTTCTCTGTTTTAGAGTGAAAAAAGTAAAATTACATTATGAAAATGTTTACATTTACAAGCTATGCTTTAAAAGAATGAATTATATGGACAAACTGGGAAAAAAAAAGTGTAATTTTAACAATATTCTGCTTCATTTATCATTTACAGGTACATTATAACTTACAGATCACAGTGGATCAATAAATACATAAAACATTTAATAACAGTTAAAATTACACTTCTCTTAAAAGACTTCAGGTTGTTCACATTTCCTCAGATTGATACGTTTTGCAAAATTAAACATTGTTTTGGTGTAAATACATGAAAATGTTTACAGAGTTGTATTTATTGGATATTATGGTAGTATTTTATCAATTTGACCCACCCCTTCAGGTTCACAGTAGCACTTTTTAGTATTCAAGGTTAGTGTACAAAACATTCATGGCATAAATTCTACAAATCAAAACACGAAGAAGTGCACAGGGCATAGGGAGGATAAAAAGAAAGAAAAAAATGTCAACAGAAATAAAGTTAAACAGGCTATGGCTTTTTTGTAAGTCAGTTTTTAGTAGTATTAAAAAGTTCACTATATTCCTCATTGGGGTATCTGCAGGCATAAATGAACCCTTAGGGATCTTCATGTCACTGGTCACTTCAACTGTCATGTAATAAAAGTCTTTTGTGCAGCTAATCTCCACCTTAAACCCTCAGACTGATGTCAGCTGGGCTGTGGTGCGTCAGTTTAAAATGACTAAAGAATGGAACCGCATTTCATAACATGTAAAACAAAACGGAAAAACGATCCCAATTAAGCCCATTGTGGAGAGTCAAACAAGCTACAGCTAAAAAAAATAAAAATTTTAACACCTAGATTAAGCAATTTACTAATTTTTGGAAAAATTCAGCTGATTAGTTCCATTCCTCAAGCTTAAATCCATGTTGAACTGGTGTCATAGTAAATTTGAACATTCCAGCACTTCAGGCTTTCACATAACCCCGAGTGTCATTTTAAAAAAAAAAAAAAAGGCAATTCCATCAGCTTCATATGAAAAGTGGCCTCAAAACAACCTCACACTTCCAGTTATGATTGACCAGGAACGCCAAGTAAACAGTTTGACTTATTTCTGCTTCAGAAATTTTAAAGGTTACAGAATCCCAAAACACAACTGTTTAACATTCATGGGATGTCAGACAATATGGTCCACGTTTGGCTTGAGGAAAAAAACAGGCAAAGGCCAAAAATTACCCTGAAGGTTTTAACAGTTGAAGATGTCACTCATTTGTTTAATGTTCTGCCTTTTGAATGCCCCTTCACACCCACTGATCTGGAAGTTATAAGTGTAACTTAAAGTTCAGTGAATTCTTAAGCTTCTGGTTATTTATATTTTAAGTTTCAGTTTTAACAAATTTGCACTGAAAGTTTTCCCCTGGTAATTTTATTTTTTCTTCCCCCCTAACTTGTCCAGCATCCTGACAGCAGAATGGTAGTCTGGCTGCCTTTGGGTGCTAAACACATTTTGCTTTGCCAAAGGAAGCTTCATAAAGTATACAAGGCTTCCCTTGATATTCTACTTTCATTGAGTTTTGTTGAAACACATTTTAATGCTGGACCTGACACAAGGCGAATCTGTGACAGAGTGAAGCAGAGAGGACACAGACACCGAGGTGAACACAGACAGGACACCACAACCCCTCTCAGATCCAGGGGTCAGCAGAGAGGGCCCCAAGGGCCAGGCAACCAGCAGAGCCCACAGGAGAGGAGTCCGACCCACCCCACCGAAGGGTGACACGTCACCTGCCCTGAAGGTGGCCAAGAAAGGACCCAGGCGGAGACCCCACAGAAGCCCAGGTGCCTACCCCAATGCTCTAGCCAAGCACCCCAAGGGTCCTGAGCCCCCTCCCCATCCATGTTGTGGTGTGTTAGGTATGTGCAGGCAGTTAAAAAAAAAAAAAAAAAAATGGAGGAGCAGAGACTACATAGCACCCAGATAAGGTAATGAGGTCTAATCTGATGCAATACAGAACTAACCTTTTCATACAGAGCTTTATCAAATAGTCCTTTATTTAGATTAAACATGTGAACAAGGATGAACGTTTACAAAAAGCTATAAAGTGCAAAGACTTGAGAACAGGCAGATGGGTGAATCCTTCTGGTGAAGTTGAACAGAGACTCAGTTTCCCTCCCTGAAAGAAGAGGTTGGAGGAAACATTGTAGATGCATGTACCGATACATTAAGCACAGATGTCACCGCCTCATTGGACAGAGACGATGAGTTTTCCATAGCTTGGTGCACATTGGAAGACTTTAAACACTACACCTTACCCTTCTGTGCTGCTCTGCCCGTGAGCATTGTTGTGGGGTCCGTTACTCTGTTTAGGAGAGTCGCTGTCCTGTCCCTGAGGTTCACTGTGGGGTCCACTGCCCTGCTTGTGAGGTTTGCTGGATGGCCCATTATTCTGTCCATGGGTAGTCTCACTGCTCTGGGTCCCACTACTCTGTCCCTGGGCTACGTTGGCTTGGGTTCCACTACCCTGTCCCTCAGTCCCACTGCTCTGGGTCTCACTTTGTCCCTCAGTCCCACTGCTTTTGGTCTCGCCACTTTGTCCCTGGGTTCCACTGCTCTGTCCCTGGGTCCCACTGGTGTGAGGCTCCTCTTCACGAGTTTCATCCGGTTTTGCCTTTTTACCCCCACACTCAATTGGACTCTCTGGTTTCCTCTGAAATGCACATGGAACCCATTAGCTCTGTATTTTATTACAATCACAGAATACACCAGATTCCTTTTCCCCCTCACCTTCTTTCGGACCAAGTGGGAGATGTCTGTGGCCTGGGGCTCAGAGGAGTTTTCATCCACTGATGATCCATTTACCTGCACAAACCAGCCACGAGTACAGAATATTCAAATTGACTTTACATGCAGTGTGGAAAATTTAACTGCATACAGGTCACTACAGTGGGTAGTTACTCTCCAGCTGCTCTTGTATATTCATGGATTTGGTTTTAGTTTCATATCAGCCAACACATACACTGCAATTTTGCTGTTCTTAATAAACCCAATTCAATATGTTTAGTGTAAATCAGTTGCTTGTTATTTGACCTAGTACATCATTATCTAGACTTAATGAAATGTCAGTTTTAATGCTGCTAACCCGATTTCTTTGTTTATACGTCAAGAAATGCATGTTTCTTTGCTTCAAAAATTAAATGCATGGCCTCTAGCTTTGTGGAAATGTTAAAAATTCCATGGAATAGCTTTATAGAAGAACATTTTTTCATGCCTGAAGAGGAATAAAAATACTCAGGAAAAAAAATCTTAAGGTTCTCCTAACTCATGCATGAAAGGGTTAAACGTGCACATTATGTTAGGTAACAGTTAATATGGTCAGATTTATCCAAAACTATATTAAACTAACATCCTTGTGAAGTACAGTGCCACAGGTGGATCTAAACTTCAGAGACTTTTGGATGTGCAGGAAAATTAGAGTAGTTTTGCACTGAGCTCAGACTACATTTATCTGCAGCTTTGATTAAGACAAATTTATGGCTTCATCTTGAACCAGACCATGTTTCAATCCAGCTGATATTTCCATTGGTCTGACTAATGCTTCTGCTACCGACATGAAACCGTGTCGGAGGTTCTACTTATTCTTTCCATGGAGAAAATAACCAATTAAACATTTGTTAAATTTAGTAAAGATGTCCAAAGCAGATCTAGAAGCATCATTCATGTCTGGAACTTTAGAGTCCTTCAAGTGTCTAATTTAAGGATTAATACATTTTAAGAATATTTTATTAAAAAAAAAAAAAAAAAGCCTTAAGGATAGACCCTGCATTGTTTCAGTCCGGGTTGAATCCTTCACCTGCTGCAAGTGAAAACGTCACTCACAGCACACCTCTACTTTCATATTTCACCCTGTATGGACAGTTTGTATACCAAATATTCAAACTTACCATTGCTGTTGATTCTTGGTTCTGTGTAGCAGGACCGGCCGAGGAAGAGGAACCTTCATCCTAACAAGCAAAGAGTTATTAAATGAAGGTTTTACAGATTGAGCTGTGGTTCATAGCTGCTCCCTGATGAATGTGTTTATGTAGAAAGATATTTATACAGTAGTATTTACAAGTGATTGCATAATTAGAAGACTTAATCCATCATTAACACAACTGGAAACTAAAGCCATCAGACCGTGAGTATAGACTGTAGAACTAGTCTACCTACGATATTAACAGTCACCTTGAAGAGGAAAGCTGAATCATGCATCTACTTTCCCTGTTACTCATAGCAGGGAAACACTGACAGATCCTGAACCAGCCAGTTCACACGAGAACCTTAAAAATCGTTACCCGGGGGGGGGGGGGGTCTTCCCATGCCAGGGCATGTCATTCTTGGTTGTGAATCCAGAGGGAAGTAGAGGCATGAAACATCTCACTATGCTTCTTAAACTGATGTGAACATGGGCGGAGTCAGACCAAGGCTCTGACACTCTAGAATTGGGGGTCAAAAACTCATTTTCTTTCAGGGGCTGCATACAGCCTAACATGAAGTAAAGTGGGCTGGACCAGCCAGTAAATATAACAGCTGACCTCATTTACAAGTTCCTATCCTAAGTTTTCTATGTTTGAGAAAAAAAAAAAACCTGTTAAATTCCCTAATGAAAATATTTACATCCAATAAGTGCACCCAACATGAATATGAACTTAAATTCTTAAGTGCAATTTTTACTTTATCTACACATGTATAACAGATCAAATACTCAACATTTAGTAAAAGGTGGAATATTGGTCCAAGTCTACATACTTCAAGACAGTTCAGGTTATATTTTGTAGAAAGCTAGTCTGTTTATGCAAATGTCATTTTACTTTTACACCAAAACAAATGTGCAGTTTGTTATTTATAGATAATTTGTGTAGTATTTTACCGTCTGACCCACTTTAGATTAAATTGACTTTACATCTGTGATTAATATCTTAAGTGTTACTGGACCCTTTGGCGAGCCAGTTTTGGCCCCCAGGCTGCATGCTTGACACCCTTGCTCTAGAAGAAGAATCCTATGTGAACCCAGTTTTTTTCTTTAGGTCTAGTGTTCTACTTTGGTGCAGAACCCCTCCTCTGCCCACTCACATGTTGCTCTTTTGCCATCTTTGCGTTGTGAATGGCTTCTGCCTCCTTTGTCTTCATGTCCGGCAGCAGAGACTGCAGGTTCAACATCTCCTGCCTCTCGACAGGAAGATCCTCTGGACCTGCAGCATTATCGATCAGTTTCTGCAAGTTTTCTGGAGACAAAAGTGATGTTAGTATGAAAAAGACAGACTCCATAGTCTCATGTAGAACTGCTGGGGCCATTTACCAAGTCTGGTGTTTATGATGGCGATTGAGCGGCTCAGCGACTCTGCAGACTCATTATGCTGATTGATGTTGGCGTAGAGCAGACCGATGTTGTAGTAGGTCTCTGCCAACAGGCGGCTGTCGGGTTCCAGGGTCTTCAGTTGTAGGTTCAGACACTCATCGAAGTCCTCTTTCACATCTTTGTAGTTTCCTTTATAAAAAAAAAAAAAAAAAAAAAAAAAAAATAACAAAAACCCACCCACACACCACAAGTAATGTTTAGTTCAAAAACATGAGTAAAGCTCAAAAGTCTGTTCATTTCCTTGCATTGGGAACACTGCACATTTTCCAAATCACAACATGAAGTTTATGGCTAAGAAAAGTTTACATTGGGCCGTTAAAACACTGTTTACGTTGACTTCATAAACTGAAAATTGTACGATTTAGCATTCTCTGAATCCCTAAATATTTAGTTTTACAACTGTTTGAGAACCGCTTCACATCTGTCGCATTAGCCGACAACGTCTGGCACCTGTGAACAGGTATCCCAGCCCAGGATGACAACAATATTGCACATTTCCTGTTTTTCCTCAGAAACTGAATTTTTGATGTTTAAGGTCCAGGGATTGAATTAGTCACTTTCATTTGTTCATCTGGAACCAAGGTGGCGCTCACTTACTGGTGAGGTCGGGGTCATTGTCCTGTTGAAACCACCATTTCCTCAGCATGACTTTACACATTTTGGTGCCTGCAAACTGAGCCATGATCCCAGTATGCAATAAAAGGGGCCCAACACCATAGTAAGAGAAACTTTTCCATATGACTAACCACTATGCTTCACTGAGGCATGAATTCAGTGTTTGGAGGTCATTTTTATTAAACAAAAAATGAAAACACCAAACACTCTGCCCTTGGATGAGAAGGAGCAGTCTGAGTTCAAAATGTTTTTCCATTTCTCTTTAGGCCAGATGATATGCTCTGGCAAATGGCATCCTCTTCAGCACATATTGGTAGATAATTTCAGATTAGATGGATAAGCTTCATCACATGCACAATTACACAGTACAATATGCAGTGAAGTGTTTGCACCTGCACCCAGTTTCAACAGAAAAATTTAAGATGGGGTTTAATAAAGTGCAATAGGTAAGGTTCAGAAATTTATACAAATCAAGTGAACAGAAGGAACACCGTTATATACACAAGACAGGGGTAGTTTGCCTGCTTGACTAGTTTCAGCTGCAATAACCAAGTGGAAGACCGTATGAAACTCCCAGATGCTTCAGGATGTTTTTTTTTGTATAAAGGGTGGGACTTTTAACTGATCCTTTTAATAGTCAGTCCTCACAGGTAACGTCAGACGGTCTTCGCTCTCCCTGGATCTGATCATTGGCTGAATGTCCATTTTAGCTGTAGTTTTGCTATCTATTGGAAATCATTTTCTGCACTTTAAAACATTGACTGGTGAGGGGAAAGTGTATAATCAAAGTATGCTGCTGTATCTTCTGAGCAGTGTCTGCAATGACCCATTCACCAGGGTCAGAGAGAAAACATACAAGTGCCACATGATTCACTCTTGATTTTTCACAGAATTAATGACTTCACTAACTGAAGTCCACACCATTATTCTGAATAAGTCTCAGTTAGACTCCAGAGCATACATATCATGAATGTCTTCTGAGACTAGACCTACTGGTAAATTGAACACAACTGTGGATCATGTCAGACAGTTTCACTTCAGATTTTGCTGCAAATTAAGACTGATTAGAGTTAAACCCCAGTTTAGCTCCTATTAAAAGCTTACATTTAGCTCTATTACAAGAATTTAACCAGTTTATCCCCAAAAGTAGCTGCTTGAATTAAATCTTCAGTGAAATGAATTACAACTGTCCAAGAGGAGCTGGGAAACAAGTGTATTCAACTATTGTTTGATAAAGTTAGTGCCAGTACCATCGAGAGTATGGAAGTTAATTTCACATCACATTTACTAGTTTGTTAATAAAGTGCACCTGATTCAGCAGAAACTTCACCCAGCTTCTGGTGAATCTGAGACAGCATCAACCGATCCTCCTTTGTGTCTTTCCTTAAAGAGAAAAAGACATGTTAGATGGGAGTCATTCCTTTGTTTGGAAAAGTCTGTATTCAGAACTCATTAACATGGCCAATGGAAGTACACCATCATGCGTCACATAATTTGATGCATCGTATACAATGTAAAGACTCCATAAACCTCATGTCTATAGAATGACATTCCATATGGATGTTAAGTGAATTTGACAGGCAGTTGTAAATGTTCAGTTCGGAGAGACGAGTGGAATTGATGTAGTCACATAAGTTTCACAAAGAAACTAAACTGTTAACTCAGGCCAAAATGGTACCAAGTTAGTGGTTACACTGAAAAGCATTTCAGTTCTTGACAAACCCATTTTCTGCAAATACATTCCTTAGTTTTAAATCTTTAATATATTCCTGTTGAGTGAAGCTGAAGCTTAGGTTTGAAGATTTGCTCAATAAGAGTCAACTTCAGTGATTTGGCGTTTGAACTCCAATCCAAGAAAATACTGTAAAAACGCACAAGTATTTAAGTGACTGTCCTGCCTGGAGGGGGCGCCAAACCTATAGTAAAAAAGACATGAGTAAACCTTTCCATCCATGCCATCTCACTTCTCTTCAGAGAATGAAGTGGAATCTGAATGATTCAACTGCCATCAGCTAATGTTTGACATCTTTCTGGTGCAGAAAGAGTGCATCTACAGTTCTTACCAAACATGTTCTTCCAGCTCCACCCGTATAGGTGTCCCACTGCTGCCATGATTTAAAGTATCTGTTTAAATACTTTTCTCTGTAAATGGTTATCAGTACATGCAAGATCTTTTAATCCAAACCATATCTTTAATGGTAAAATAGAACTATTATTACTATCCATACATTTTCCAGTTTAATGTTTTCCATAAATGCAAAGGGAAATTCAGCAGCAAATGACCATTTGATGAAGTTGTACAATTCCAGTTCTTATCTTGCATTCTGTGTAAAACTACATCAAAACAATGGCAGCAAGAATGCAAACTGTTATCTGCACCAAAGGTGGATACACTAAATATGGACATTTATGGTTATATTTTTCAACAAGGACTATTTTGTTATTCACATTGGTCATTTTCTGTATGAACAATAAAATTGTTCTTTAACACATTTTGATAAACTATGAAGTCTTGTTTTCATGACAGGTGGTCTATTACATTTGTTAATCATAGAGGTGAACAGAGTCAGGGCTAAATGCTTCAAGAGGCTCAATTTTAAGAGGGTGTCTAGACTGATTCAGGATGCTCAGACAGTTATGGCCACCCCACACTCAATGATGCAGGTGACCTGCCACCAAAACAGGATTTTTATTAGAAATTTGACACATTAAGCCTCACTGAACCCTCTTACCTTTTGTAGATTATTTTGGCAAGTTCTAACATCTCCCAGGCCAGCTGCAGATTCTCCACCTCATCATCACTGTCCTGAAAGGAGGGGGGGAAAAAAAAAAAAAAAAAAAAGTCATCCCTTCCAGCCAACCCCGTTTCAGTTGCGCGATGAATGGTCAACTACCTTCCCAG
>JAQQZY010000010.1:4459354-4474086 GCA_030068375.1 Ostorhinchus rueppellii | reverse complement strand
TCAGGTGTGTTGGAAGAGGGATACATCGAAAACATGCAGGATAGTGGGCCTCGAGGACCAGGGTTGAAGACCCCTGCTTTAAATGATAGATAGATGTAAACATTTTCATCATGTAATTTTAGGATTAGGGTTAGTTTAGGGTTGACATTATTTATAGGTTATTATTCTATTATTTTACTGGTCTGATCCACTTGAGATCACATTGAGGTGTATGTGGGCCCCTGAACTAAAATGAGTTTGACACCCCAGGCCTAAAATAAAGTTCACAGACTAGAGATCCGACATATTCACACAACTAAAGTCCAAAGTCCACGAGGAAGACATGTGTCAATATATTCAGGAATATTTAGAATAATTCATAAAGAACAGTGTAGGTACCTGTTGCAGGTTCATAAACATTCTCCGTGTTGCTCTTGCGTTTGCTGCTCCTTCTCTGTCCACCCCAGAAGTTCAGCGGGGCAGTGATGTTCACAGAGCCCGAGGACACACACCGCACACCCGCTGGCAATGAACTAGCAGCCGGCCACCGGACAGACGTTGCAATTCTCCGGAGCATACTCGATCTTGCTCTGTTCCTCGTTCAGCTGAGGAGTAAAGCAATGCATTCTGCAAGTTAACATTTTCTCTTCATAAATACAAAAGTGATAGTTAAAAACAACATACAAGTCCTGCTAAACGGCTGTATACTACTGTTAGACATTAGCGTCTTCTCTTCGCTTTGCTATGAAGTTTATAGGGTTTCATTATGCAAGTATAGACGGTATACACACCCAGGAAGATGTCTTCCGAAAGAATGCGAATTAAAGTGCAGAAAATCTAAATATTTGTTAACATTATGCTTTGTAACGTTACCTAGTTTGCTGACACTCAAGTAAGGGGGGGGGGGGGGGGACGAAGTTGACTACGGATGATGAAGTTGCTCAGCGTAAAAGATGATTGGATACACCACCATGTCAATCACGAGCAAGCCTAAATAATACTTGTCAAGAGTGTTAAACAAAAACAATGTAGTCTATAAATGAAGTAGAGGATTAGTGTTGACAAAGTAAATATAAATAAATAAATCTGAATAAAAATGGTGGTTTACATAAAACGAAATGTCCTGCGGTGGGAGGAGCTTCGTCATAATGATCTTCCAGCGCAGCGGATCCAACAGCACATTGCAAGTATGGCCGGGGACAGCGAAACACATATAAGGGACCGAGGCGACAACAACAGCGTTATTCGCCAACCTTTTCTAATTGGTGTATCCGGAGGCACCGCCAGCGGCAAGGTTGGCATCGTAACTAGTATAGTTCATGATTTTTGTGAATTGTCACGTGTACGTTTTAAGATAAATCACGGCGCAGTGTGAGTCGGTAGCCGGCTGTTAGTTGACCGCGTGGCCCCTGCGACGCAACGTTCAGGCTTGATTGACAGCTCGGTCATCTGTTAAAGCATCCTGTTTTCTAGTCGTACTAGTTTAGCTTGTCACACGTATACGTTGTATCAGATTTCGCGTTATTTCCGTTTACATTTTCTTTGTTTGATGTAGGCAGGGCCGCGTGTCCTTAGACTACGTGGAGATGGCAGATGTTAACTTAGCCGCTTAGCTAAATTCCATCACATGCTAGCAGAGCCGGTGCGCGAGACAATAGTTAATGCTAGCTAGTGTTAGCTTGCCTGCGGCTAGCTAAAGTGTGTTTGTAAACAAATTGACAGCCAGGGTTTCTTTAAGGTGTATTGTGATAAGATTATACAGTAGGAAATGAAGCATCAAGTGTGCCACGTTCATTTGAATGATGTCCTGAAACGCTAAGATTCAGTGTCGTCAAATTGAACGTAAGCGTTATCAATAATAATAGACGGAGGCGCCAGCGGGAAAACCTTAAGATTATCAAACATATTCTGTCCACATGTTTGTTCTTTCATTCTAATAACGTTACATATAAAATATTGGTTTTGATTGACTTGAAAGCAGTTTCCGAGATTTTTTAAAGTGTTGGTTTGAGCGGAAGCCGACGTTGCCTTTGTACATTTATAGCCACTGTTATGCTTCTTTACCGTAACTGATGAGTGTGGTGTGGGTAGCGCGCGACTCCCCATCCCGACCCGTCCAAAGACGTCATAAGCTGCATTTCTTTGTCGTGAGTCCTGTGTATTATGCGACTTGGAGGTGCCAAAAACCACATCTCTTATAAAACGTTTCTTCTAGTTGAGATGATGTTTATTGCCAGGGAGTATTGAAGCCTCGCTGTGAAAATAAAGCCATGGTTCTCAGTTTTATTCTTTTTTTTTTTAGACTCTTCTTCAGTTTCGGTTTGTATTTTTAAAACATGGATGAGGCCAAAGATTTGCTCCTTTATCTCCTTAAAGCTCCTCCTCCAAACTTTGTTCCAGATATGAGGACACAGGGACGCGACCAGTGTTTTGCTTCCTTAAACCCCTCGCTGTGGGCGGGATTAAGGGTTGCCTATATTATTTTGCCTTTTGACCTCATATTCAATTCACTGGGTGTGAAACCACGTGGCCTTAGAGGACACTCATTTTGTCATGTTGGAAATGCATCACCTGCTTTTAGTGGCATGGTAATGCAGGTTCACTTTATTATTTTCTCAGACTTCCTGGAGATTGTGAGTTTTGCTGTTGAGGCTATAAAGAGAAAAGGTTGAAGAAAGAAGATGCCCTTTAGCTTTTGAAAAAGCAAAAAACAAAGTTATTACTAAACTTAACAGGATTTCAACAGTTCCTTAATTAATCTAAAACCCACTGAGAATTTTAGGCCTTGAAATGTCTTGCTTTTTTGTTATAGAAAAAAAATTTAGACCAGCAAAAGCTTGCTGTCGCCAAATATCCTTTATTTACATTTGGGTCATCACCCAAATATGGGTTAGTGGGTTTTGAAGGTTTTGCGTAATCTGTGTATCTATAGTGGTCTTAAAAATGTTGTAGATTAATTTATTGTAACCTACATAATTTTTGTAACGCCCTCACTGGCTCTAGCAGTTTTAGAGCATAAATAGAGGTCTTGTATAACATTCATATGGGTCTTAAAGTCTTAAATGTAGCTTGTTAAATCCTGATTAGTCTATTTAATGGTGGTGTATATTAGGCCTGTATTTGGTGCAAAGTGGTCCCTGTTGGCTCAAAACGCTGCTTTGAGCATGTTCTCCCACTCATGAGTGTACAAATTCATTGTGGTACAATTTCCTGCACACAAAAGAAGCACAGCCACTGGCTTCAGGGGAATGCTCACTCAGCACTGGTTATGAGATTCTTTTAGATGGGGAGGTCAGTGAGGACAAAGTGTGGTTCACATGGGGTAGATTACCTATTTATGACCTCACATAGGGTGAGTGACTGCACATGGTGTCACTGCAAATTCAGTACAATGGGACTTTTTAACCTGGAGCTTGTTAAAGATCTTACTTTTTCACCATGCTTTATTTCTTCTCTGGCAGGATAAGAGTTTAATTTGTGTTTGCTACTGTTTCTGCAGTCATCTGTGTGTGAAAAGATCATGGAGCTGCTGGGACAAAACAAGATCGACCACCACCAGCGCCAGGTGGCGATACTCAGCCAGGACAGCTTCTACAAGGTGCTGACTCCTGAGCAAAAGGCAAAGGCGCTAAAGGGCCAGTTCAATTTTGACCATCCAGGTACTGCGACACTGAGTGCTTGTGTCTCATACTTCATAGCACATAAACACAAAAAATTATAATAATATAAATGGACAGTATGTTGTTATAGCGCTAACACTTGGGTAAAACCTTCTGTTAATTGACATGCACAGCAGCACAATTTCCTTTTTTCCTCATTCATAATTTTTACAAGGCATTTTTAGCAGAAGCAGTGATCCCTTTTTTGGAGTTTGTCTTTGCCTAGCCTTGTTCCGACTTCATTTCTTGGCTGATTTTAAACCTCCTCAGTCAGCATGCCTTTCTGAGCGGCAGCTGCTGAGAGAATGACTGAAGCCGACACCTGTTACACGAAAGCGATTCCTTGATTACCAAACGTGTGGGTTTCCCACGTGTCCACAGCACACGCGTGACAAGAAACGCCATCCTCTTTGGGTTACAACTAAAATGGCTTTTTCTTGTTCTTAGATGCCTTTGACAATGAGCTGATAATGCAAACGCTCAGACAGATACTGCAGGGGAAGACTGTCCAGATCCCAGTTTATGACTTTGTGACTCATTCCAGGTGAGGTGCTCTTGTCACTCTTTTCTCTCCAGAATTTCTCATTAAATTACTGAAAAATAACTGCTTGCATTAAATCAGTTCAACTAAACATTCAGTTGTAGAACCTAATTTTGTAATGTCACTGTAATCATGGGCTGAACTTGAACAGAATGTGATCTGAAAGCCATTACTGAGGGCCTTTCCCATGTGTTTTAGGAAAGACGAGTTTATTACGGTGTATCCAGCTGATGTGGTTCTGTTTGAGGGGATCCTGATGTTTTACTCACAAGAGATCCGAGACCTATTCCAGATGAAACTGTTTGTCGACACAGATCCAGACACACGGCTTTCCCGTCGAGGTGTGTGTTAGTTCATATTAACAGCTCTAATGAATAGAGTTGTACATTGTACCTGGTACACAGAGCTTTTAATGTGTAGAACACCCAGTAATCTGAATTTTAGGCCTCAAAAAATGACCTAAACACAATTTTTGACAGTTCCTAAAAATTTAATTTATAACAAAGTGAAAGTTATTAAATTTAGTCACACTTCTACTTCCTTGGTTGGAAAAAAAAAATGTATGGACCACTCTTGAGCAAAAGCTAAAACCAAGATTAACTCGAAACCAAAAGAGGAATGAGTCAAACCATGCATTATTTATAGACAAACTAATGTTGTAATGTGGCATATGGCCAACATGTCATTTGATCACTTTAAAAAAAGGGGAAAACCTACTTGTAGAATTAATAAGTCAAATTCTTCCTGGTATGGTTACTTCCATCTCATACAGTCTTAACACTGGATTTATGGATTTATTTAGTCCATTTCCTGGTTGAGAACAGTGGAGGCTGCACTAGTGACAATAAGTTTTAAGAGTATTTTCAATGGAAATGTAGAGTCTTAATAATTAATGAAAATGCCGACTTTTAAACTGCAACAAAATAGTAGGAAAAATTGGGAATAAACATTAATTATAGACAAGTCAGGAAAAAAAAAAACAACTGGTGGTATAAATGTACAAGCAAACACCTGCTTTAAAAACATAAGTCTGCCCCCAGCATAACGGACTGTTCTATAGGTCTTACATTACATTCAGAATGATCTTAAAGTCTCAAGTTTAACTTGACGCCTGTAAAAACCTTGAACCTCCCACAGTAGTTGTAGATGATTGCCTCAGGTATATACATGGACATGAATATTAATCTAGCTTCTGTAGGTTATAGGTTTATATCCATACTGACGTGAAAATTGCACCTAACACTCTGATTACATAAGTGTGGAGTTTTATTTCTTTGATTTTTATAGATTTATTCCATGGATTTGTTGTTGTTTTTTTTTTTTTTTGTTTTTTTGTTTTTTCCCCAGTTCTAAGGGACATCAGTGAGCGAGGCAGAGAGCTTGAGCAAGTTCTGGCACAGTACATCACTTTTGTGAAACCAGCCTTCGAGGAGTTCTGTTTACCGGTGAGTGCCTGACTATGGATATACAGTAAAGGGATGAGCTGTATCATCTTTATTTCTCCCATTTCACGTCACTTTTATCTCATCGTATAATTGTTGAAACTCTTTAAACATGAGGGTTAATGTTGTCTGTCTTGTCTTTTTTTTTTCATTTCAACTAGACAAAGAAGTATGCAGATGTTATCATCCCACGAGGAGCTGACAACCTCGGTAAGGACAGAATTATCCACTGCTTAGAAACTCAGATCTGAGGAGAAATTAGGCCACACTGGGGAGTACAAACGTTCAGATATTTTCAGATAAACATTGTGATATTTAAAGAATAAAGGTGCATTATAAGAGTCTTAAAACAGGTATTCTTAATCACAAAAAAGGCTGAATATGTCCAGAATTGTCAAATTACTAGTTGAACTGTAATGCACTTGACACTGCATTGTTTCCTAACTTCTATTAAGACATTTCATGCAGTTACAAACATGGATTAATTCTTGAAATGTCGTCTTATTTCCTCCTAACATTGACTTAAGCCCTCTTTGTTTAAGACTTAGTATTACCTGTGACTGTTAATTGCAGAGGTCGTCTGATCTTAATCCCATGTGAAAATAGAAATTTCATTTCTAGTTACCTACCCTGTTTCAGGAAACAGAAGCCCTGTCATAATATTAGTCTTGTACAAAAACATCTGTTATTTGGTGGGTGTGCCACTATTTTTTTTTCTTCTTTCTGTTGCATTTATTTAGTCCATTTCCTGGTTGAGAACAGTGGAGGCTGCACTAGTGACAATAAGTTTTAAGAGTATTTTCAATGGAAATCCAACAGACTCACATCACAATTTAACAATGATGTTCACTGGAAGAACAAACCTAAGGCTTAAGACAGATTAAGGCCATGATGACAGCTACAGTAAGGAACATTTTTAAATCTTTCAACAGTTAAGGAAGTGTTACACGTGCCCTTGACATCAGAACTGAGGAATAATGTTGGTAAATTCAACTAAACAGACTTTGCTTATTCCATGTGAAACAGATGTGGGAGCTATATTCTTGAAATAAGAGTTAACTTATGGTTTATAAAAATGTTTTTACGTGAATACAATAATGATAGTAGGAGCTAGATAAAAGCTCAGTAATTCTAAGTCATCTCGGCCTCACCCCAAAATTTGACACTGAGAATATGACTCATCTGAAGTTAAATATCTGGAAGTAATACGTCTAAGGTTATGTTCACACTGCAGACAAAAGTGGCCCAAATTAGAGTTTCTTTACCCATATGTGACCCGTATCTGATTTTATTACTTTTTTTTTTTTTTTTTTCAGACCCAGGTCAGTTTCATATGTGGTCCTAAATTGGGTATATATCAGATTTTTTGCAATGGGACTTCAGTCTGAACAGTCACGTCTCATTTCATCTGGCATTGAAATCATTGAAAGACCTGGCAAGATCCATAATTACTCCTGTAAATACATTGTGGATGGGGGTCACTTCAGAACTGTAGACTGTTCACACATGAATCTGAAGGCATTGCATTTAATTTGTGAAAAGCCATGCCAAAAAATTGGATTTCAAGCTCTTATTGGCCACAGACAGGAAAATTGCTTTTGCCTTATAGCCTGTAGGAGAATAGCTCTACAGTGGAAATCTCCTGACCCACCAAAAGCATCTGTTTGGCTTAGTGGCCTGATGTTTTTCCTAAAATTAGAAAAATTATAGTATTTCACAAGAGGATCACTTTGTTATTTTTTTATTTTCTTAGTTGTTTAATGGCACTTTATGTATGTGGGAGGGACGGCATTCATTCGGTTAAACTAAAAACAACTTAACAAGACATTGTATCTAAAATGCATCATGTATTGTTTTTCCTTTCTTGGAAAAAAAAAAATCTAATTTCAGCATAAAGTTAGAAGAGCAGCAAGACCTGCAGTGCAAATGTAGCCTGAGTACATTAATTAGTGCAATAACTTTTTTTAAGTGGGGGGGGGGGGGATTGCATAGAACCGATTTTTCATCATTTTTATCAACTATTGATACCAGATTATTTCCCCCCTCAGTGTGGTTTAATTCTCCATACTTTAGTCCAGGGGTCTCAGACATGAGGGTCAGGGGCCAAAGGTTTTAATCCGGCCCCTGGGATTAATTTGCAAAGTACAAAAATTCCAGAGTCAAGGCTGTGGAACTCATTTTAGTTCAGGTTCCATATACAGACAAATATCATCTCAAGTAAAATAATAACAATAACCTACAAATAATAATCCCTTAATATTTTCTTCAGTTTAATGTGAAAAATATTACATTCTGCCAAATGAAAAAATGTTGTCTTTGTTGTAGTGTAAAAAATATAATTACATTATGAAAATATTTACATTTACAAACTATCCTGCAACAAAATGTGAATAACCTGAACAAATATGAACAACCCGAAATGTCAAAAGAAAATGAAGCACAATTTTAACCATTTTCTGCTGTTCCTCAGTGTTAAGTGTCTTTGTAGATCGTAATGCACATGTAGAAATGAGAAACTAAGGCATAACATTGTTAAAATTGCACTTTTTTTTTTTTTTTTTAAAGAAATTTCAGATTTGAAGTTATTCACATAATTTTTGTTTGGATAGTTTATAAAAGCAAGCATTTTTATAATTTAGTGGGGGGGGGGGGTTCTCCCTGCAATAAAACAGACAATTGAGTTATTAATTATTTTACTGGTCCGGCCCACTGGAGATCAAATCGGGCTGAATGTGGCTCCTGTAAGAAAATAAGTTTGAGACCCCTGCTTTTGTCCTCCAGTTTAACTTCTGACTCATTTCTTCTCTCATTCTTCAGTGGCAATCAACTTGATAGTACAGCACATCCAAGACATTCTGAACGGCGGATTAAGCAAGCGACACAACGGCTGCACAAACGGTCACAGCACTCCACGACAACGGCGGACGTCGGAGTCCAGCAGCCGCCCTCATTGACCTCGTCACACCTCTCTTCACAGGGGAGAGGGGTGTGGAGGTAGCGCTGTAAATAACGCCTGTTGGCATCACTGTATTTAAGAAGACGAGGAAGGAAAAAAACAAAGAATTGAAATGCCTTTTATTATGACTACTCTTGATATTAGTTACTTTCATTGTAATTGTTGAATTTTGGAATTTAGATTTCCGTCAGAGGGGGGGAAAGAGAAGCTGTCGATGTCTTTGTGATGATGACACCGTGGGTTTTAAATCGACCTCATGCATTTTCCTCCCAGATTGCATTTTGTTTTTTATGTATCCCCTGCTGCTCCATGGAGATCCATGCCAACAATGAATAAAAGAGGGGAAACCTTTTTTATTATTTTGTAATGACTGATAAAACTTGAATCCCTAATATCTGGGGAGTCGGATGAGGGTGTTTGTGGGTTCCATGCAAGAAGGATTTAAACAGGAGTGACCGGTATTGCACTCTGTATTTACAATCTGACAATCTTGGGAGTGTTTCCTACTCTTTCAGTGTTTTCAGTTCCCATATATTTTGAGTGTATATATAAAAAAAAAAAAAAACACACACAGCTACAATATGGGTCTACAGAGTCCACCTCACTTATTTTGTATCTCTGTAGCAGTGGAAGCGCATTACACTGCTCTAAGTGCAGAATATCACACATCACTACCAAACTAATGAAGCCAAAGGCTGGAAGGTTCAACTGCCTGCTGTATTTGATGAGTCATGGGTATTGTTACATATTTTGGGGACGCATCACCTCATGTATAGTGGCTTTACAACTCAGTTTTTTTTTTTTTTTTTTGTTTTGAACTGGCTGGCAGATTCTTCACCCAAAGAGGCCACTTGAATTTGGATTTTCCCCCAGGTTACACCAGGAAAAAGAAAACCTCTGCTGAATACGGTGAAGCTCTCACATGCACACTTCTCAGGTTGACATAATGCTTTGAAAAGCCAGATACAGGTGTGACGAAGGCGTCCAGTGCCACAGCAATAAGAGTTCTCCCAGGTGCGTGGCTGTATTAACCACCGAGACCCACCACAATGCCTCCGCAAAGTTGCCTCAGGTTAACGTGTCCAGTAAGTATCCACACTATTCCACTCTTTAACGCAAGGTTATAGTAAAAACAGCTGTATACATCTTTTTGTATTCCCCGTGCTGTATTTGTTCATGTATAATGCAACTGAATGAGTGATTTGTACCAGCGATTTGTACTGTATGGCTGTTGTATTGGCTTGGGGGGTTGTTGATTTCTAATTGATATCATCGATTACTTAATGGTCAATAAAGTCATGTTGCCGAGCATCCGAGTCTTGAACTGGGTCTTTTTATGTCATCCTGGGGGGTTCTGAGTGCGAGTCGAGGCAAAAAGTACCTAGAGGGGAATATATTAGCATTATGTAAACTGGAAAATCCATGAATCCACAAAGGCATTAAAATTAATCCATATGTAGGCTGGTGTGTTAAGATGCTACAATTCACTTAGACCTGCTGTGGATGTATGAACATTTGAGAAGAAATGTGGAAAATATTTTTAACATTTGATTCTTAAATTCCTACCAGATAGACAGTGGACAACACTCAAAATCGTAACAAAAACTGAAACCTGATTATCCACTGGCTTATTTATTGATAATATTAGCTTATTTTCCACAAATGTTATCAGAATGTATTTTTTAATTAGCCAACACATTTGGATTGTCTTAGAATGATGTACAATATAATTTTTTTTCTTCTAGTTGCCACTTTTTTGGAGATAAAACCCATCAGTATAATAAATTGTCCTGTCCTTAACCCTCATATGTTGGGGCAATTGGATGCAAAATCTCTACTTGTGATTGTTTTTTTTTTTATCTGTTGGAGTTCACAGTCAAGAGAAAGGGAACTTTCAAGACTGCACTAAAGTTTTCCTAATTAGGTGGTGAAATGTATATATGTGTGCCAGTGTCGACTGATTTTTATGTGGATTTATTTAGAATTTTAATGTCTTGGAAAGAATCAGCACTGTTTTTGGTTAAATGTGGGATTATTACTATGGTTTTAGAGTACTAATGTAAAGGGTAAAAAAAACAACACTTTTTTAGATTTGTAATTCGCTGTAAATGCTGTAGTTGCATAATTTGGCCGTGTGAGGGCGGTGTTTCTTTTCGCTCCAGTTCAGTTAAGGTTTTATTGTCGGGGTCCAGTCCAGTTCCGGTTTAATATTAGTTACTAAAGAAATAGTATATGTAAAATTGGTTTCTTTTATTCTTGTGTTATTTCAACATAATTTAATCACTGTTCAACTTTTTTCATTGTCCACGAGATGGCGCTTTTTCCGTGTAGAAAGTATGAAACGTTTACTTGAAGAGTGGCTCTATGAACATGAAACAAGGTAACACACATTGAACTGCTAAAAAACTAACATAAAGGTAATTTATATGCTGTTTTATTCAGCAGTAACTGTTTGTATAGTGTGGTGTATATGGTATGACAAAAAAGGTCTGCCAAAAAGCAGATGGTCTTAAGCAAACACATTTTTCCACGGTAACATTTTCTGTGGTAACATACAACAAAACTGTGCGGACATTTCTCTAAAACACAGCCCTTGTGAAACTCTACTATTTTAAATAGTATTTTTGTCATTAATGCAGTGTTAGTTCCACTTAATAATGAAAAAACCCTTTATTTTTAATAGAGTTTTAAAATTTCCGAGTTGTGTTTGAAGGCAGCAGTAGTCAATTGGGAGGATTCAAGATGGTGGTATGTATGTCTGCAGCATGTTCTGGTGTAAACATTACACTATTTTGTCTCACTCTGGAGTTGTTTTAACACTGTGTAATGCTTGTGACAGAAATTCGGGCTCCAGTTTAAAGCCACCCTGGAGAATGTCACCAAGGTTCGACCAGAGGGGGAAGATTTCCGCTGGTTTTTGAAGGTACGAGCTAGCTACCAAGCTAACATGCTAAATCAACTATTCACCATGGATCTATTAATGTTGTCCACGTAGGCAACATACAAGTGGTTTAAGGTGTGTTTATTAACTAATGTTCAGAATTTTACACATATGTTATGCAGGTAGATGTCTAATGAAACATTTTTATACAGGTATTGTCATCTCGTCTATGTTTTTGTACCAGTATTTGTTTAACCTCATTCAGTTACAACTTTCATTCAGTAGTAGTTATCAGAATTAGTAATCAGTAATTTTTAAAACTATGTGGTGGTTGAGCAGTCTCAAACTCTCCCTGGATATTTAATAAGTGTCCATGTTTTGCTTTCACCATCTGAAGTCAAAGTAATATTACCATAAGCAGTGAAATGTGGTGGAAGTTATATTTCAGCAGGTATTTTATTTGTGGTCCTTAAATTTTACTGTAATATTTCTACTATCTTCCACTTATACTTCTACTCCCCTACCCTTCAGAGCTGACTATTGTACGTTTACCCCTACTTTAGGCTTGTAAATATAAGAACATTCATTGATTAATCGAGTCAGTAATTGATCAGCACCCAAAGATACCCAGTTTACTGTCAAAGAGGACAAAATAAATCAGAAAATATTAACATTTAAGAAGATGGAGTCTAAGAATCCTGCCTTAAACCAGAAATTTGTTGCCAAAATAATTGTCTAGAAATGTAGTAATTCCAAGATATAATGTAATCAATTCATTGTTGCGGCTTGAATTGAAACATGAAGCTTTAAAACTGAGAAAACACTGCTCTTTTTCAAATAAAATGTATTTGTGTTATTTGCTGAATGAAGTTGTGTGCAAAGTCGAGATCATTGATACATTTTAAGTACAACTGAATAAGTTACCTCTAGAATGGCTGTTTTACAAATGTGCACCACTACATTTTAATATAATTTTAATGCTCCCAGTTGATATGGATATTTAGACCTGGAACAGGCCAATAGAACTGCATTGATTTTTCATTTGATCATTTTTAAACTAAGTTTTTAGGCATTTGTTATTGGGTTATTAGTCATTTATTACAGTTAACAGTAGATGATAGATAGAAATTTATTAATCACAGCACTGCAAAACACAGGAAATGATTAAACAAACTCATGTTATGACAAGAAATTTAATTTGTGAAGATAATTACTCTTTGTGAACTATAAGTGTTCATTGTTATATTTTCCCTGTTGGCAGTTTTAGGTGGAGTTTGACTCCTGTTTTGTGGTTCAAGTGTTCCCTAATGGCTGAAGATAATCATGTCTTTGTCGTGTTGCTTTTTCCATTTTTGTGACAATGCATTCCCCAGCACATTTGAAACACTTTGGTCTGTTAAAAACATTAAAAAGGAACAAATTTAGACATGAAATCTGTTTTCTGAACAGTAGCTAAGCTGCCAGATAAGTAGAATTAAGTAACGTGCAAAATTATTGTTCTTATTTTGAATTTCGTTGTTTTTAATTTTACAGATTTTTATCTTTTTAATCTATTTCTGTCTTTTATTTATTTTCTGTACAGCACTTTGGTCCATTGTGGTTGTTTTAAAGTGCTTTACAAATAAAGCTCAGTTGGATTGGATATTTCCCTCAGATGTTGCTAAGTAAATGTATATTTATAAAGATGGAGAAAAAGGAAAAACTCAGTTGGTTTAAGAACAGTGCTTGTTTGTGTTTTAAGAACAGTATCTAATAAAACGTACGTTACACCAGTGTTTTGTCTTTTTTTCTAATATAAGTTAATAAAAGCGACGCAGTTGATTATGTCTTTAAAACTGATCTTGAAACATCAGATCACTAAAACACATAATGTAAAAATGTTTTATTTTCCCCTTGCTGCTACTTGTTAGTGTTACTTTAGTTCTGTCTTTCTTCTTCTTTTGCCCTTTGTGTAGCTCAAGTGTGGGAACTGTGGTGAGATCCCAGATAAGTGGCAGTATGTAACCCTGGTGGTAAGCACGAATATACTTGCATTTATACATTTTGCCCATTTTTATTTAACTTATTACACAGATATAAACCCTTTGTGCTCTGGATGTGTGTCTGTAGGAGAGTGCGCCTTTGAAAGGAGGTCGAGGAAGTGCCAGCATGGTGCAGAAGTGTAAACTGTGCTCCAGGGAAAACTCAATTGGTATGAAATATTTATTTTAACTCACTATGCTGTTTATATTTTGTGATAAAATCCCCCCAAAATGATAGCCCATTCACTTTTTTCTTACAGATATCCTCAGAGATACAATTACACCTTATAATGTAAGTGGACAGTTTTAACTGTTTGTCTGACCTTTCAGTTACTGCTTAGATTTGGGATTTGTTCATTGATCCAAACAGAAAACATGCTTGCTGTGAAAGTCCACACAGAACACAAACCACAAATTTTTTTTAAGTAAACTGTTCCTGAAGACTAAATAAATTACTCCCCTGGTTAATATTAGAAAGTAGGTAGAACTTTGGACTTGAAGTGAGCCTGTACGTGTGACATTAATTGTGCTTTTTCCATCACTTATAAGCAAGAGAGGCAAAAATTCAGTAAAAAATGGCCATAAATGCTCCACACCGGACTTGTTTATTATGTGAAATGCATGTCAGGGCAGAACCTATGGGGAGCAGCCATTGCCGCCCTTAAGTAATGATTCCAGGTGATTGAGTGTGAGTAAACAAGCTGCAGTCAGTGAGAAAGACTGAGTGGAAAACACGTGTTTGTGCAGCTGTAAGCTTTATACCTAACCATTGTTCTAGAGATGTGACCCAGCACAGGCCGATAATGTATCATCTTAGACCGGTGTCTGGTGCACGGGGCCAGAGACCAGTAATTGGACAACTCAATGTTACTGGATCACTACCAGTACTGGAACAGCCCCATGAAGGAGGATACATGTCGCTGACTGTGTCTGACTGATGGAGCAGTGATTTAGTCGTGCGTACTTGACAATGAGCTACACTGCCCGGCCAAAAAAAACGTTGCACATGCAATATTTGACTGCAGCATTTTTGGTTTTGATTCCAGGAAACATTCACCGACATTTGTTTTACCACATGATGCTTATGTAGTGTCACAATAAGGTTCATAATATTTTTTCCATCCATAGTTGCATTAATTTCTGATTATTGATGATGTAGAATCAGGCCGCTGCATTAAGTCTTCATCACATCCTGAATTAGAGTCTGGACTTTCTATTGGCTAATCCATGTGTGGAAATGATGTCTGATTGTC
>JAQQZY010000010.1:4318805-4331083 GCA_030068375.1 Ostorhinchus rueppellii | reverse complement strand
TGTCCAGGGTGTACCCCGCCTTCGCCCTTAAGTAGCTGGGATAGGCTCCATGCGATCCCCGTGACCCTAGTGAGGATCAAGCGGGTATAGAAAATGAATGAATATACTAGACTCACTCAGACAGTGCAGACCTCTGCCCCCTTGTGGCCGGCTGAAGTTGCTGCAGCGAATGAACGAACGAACACACAAACAAACACACACACACACACACTCGGGCGATCACAATACCTCCTGGGTGGAGGTAATAATATATATAATTATTATAATACTGTGTTAATAAAAATGAACACAGTCTCAGGGAGTTGGCTTTCATAAGGGTAGCCTCAGTTATGGCATTGAATTCCATAGCTTTCCAAATAATCTAAAATTAGAAACAGCAGGATACAGTGTAAGTATAGGCCTCTGACAATTTTGTGTTACCCATTCAACCACCAGCTGTGTTCAAAGATACTGATATATTCAGGCCATGCACTTATATAGTTCCGACAGCATATTAATACTTTACATATCCTCTGAGGCTGACCGTTTGTTTTTACCATTTGCAGACCCAAATGCTGTTTGAATAGACAGTTTTCTCCTCATCATTACACTTTAGTCCAGCTCAGATTTAACTCCCTTAACCTTGTCAAAGACTCTTGTCATAAATGGCACATGTGCAGTAGACCCTTAAATCTGACACTCATAGGTCTTAAGAATTCCACAGATGTGATAAATGAAAAAAACCTCATCTGGACCCAGCAGTTGTGTCAAACTTCAGGCCAGTGTCCCATTTACCTTTTCTCTCCAAAATCCTACCAAAACTTGTTTTTACACAGTTACATTCATTTCTGGAGCAGAACCAAACATTTGAAAAATTCCAATCTGGTTTCAGAACACACCACAGCAGAGTCTGTGCAGAATGACATCGTGCTGTCTTTGGACTGTAAAACACCTGCCCTGTTGGTGTTGCTAGATCTCACTGCAGCATTCGACACAGTAAGTTATTCCATCCTCCTGACATCCTCCTCTATCTGCTGGGCTTTAGGGGAACGGTGCTGCAGTGGATCAGATCTTATCTAATAGACAGGAGTTTCTCTGTTATGACTGGTGATCTCACCTCCTCTTTAGCTCCTGTAATGTCAGGTGTGCCACAAGGTTCCATTCTGGGCCCTTTTCTATTCTCCCTGCACCTGTTACCAGTGGGTTTGGTGATTTCTAGACACAACGTCTCGTTCCATCTGTTAGCAGAGGATCTTCAGTTCTATCTGCTGGTTTCAGCACACTCTACAGACTCACCCCAGTCCATCCACATATGTCTGGAGGATAGAAAACTGGCAGCCTCAGAACTTCTTCTGTCTGAATGAGAGCAATTTAGAGTATATCCTTTTTGGTGCCTCCCACCCGCCCAGTACAGTCCCTGGTCTTGTTCCTCTGCCCCCCCTCCATTTCTTCAGCTGCTGGGACTTTTAGAAAGCTATTCATACCCCGTAAACATGACCACATCACACCTATTCTGTACTCCCTCCATTGGCTCCTGCTGCAGTTCAGGATTCAGTTCCAACTCCTGTGTTTTGTTTTCATTTTCATTCATGGCTTTACACCTCTTGTGTCTTTTCTATGGCTGGTCCGTATCTATGGATCTCACTTCCCCTTGAGTTAGGTAGTATCACAGACCTGCCCGTGTTAAGAGCAAAACTTAAAACCTACCTGTTCAGAATGACCTATGACACTTAGTACTGAGGTATTTTGTTTGTTTTAATCAGAGAATGCTCTGTATTGTTTATTTGTGACTCTTTCATTTTCATTCTGGTATTGTACAACACTTTGGTTGTTATAAAGTGTTTTAGAAATAAAAATTGTTTGATTGAAAAGACATTGCTATATTTGCTTCAAAAATGTTTGTAAAGAAGTTGTCAAATTAGCATTGTAATTAGTGTTGATCATTTTTACCCCTCGATCAAGGGGTATTGTAATCGTTTTGTCGTTCGTCTGTCTGTCCATTCAACAAAATAATCATATTATCTGAAGTATGCATTGAGATATCTGCAGCAAATGTATACTGTGGATGTATCTTAACATGGAGCAGAAGCCTGTTGCCCACTAGTGGTGGGCATATCGATACTAAGTATTGGTACTATCGATTATCGATACAATGTTGGCATCAGTATTGCATCGATACTTGCACTATGGAATCGATACTCAAGTTTTAGTTTCTCTCTACATTCAGTTACATATTGGAAGTTTTTTTGTTTTTTTTAATATCCTAACTCAAACTGAACGAAACCCTCAAGTGAAAAAGTAAAGTTTAATTTAAAGCGTTTCTCGGTTCTCTAATATTTTCATAATATAGTAAATAGAAAGTGTTTTTATTTGTCTGTCAACTTTGTCCTGTTTTTTTTTTTTTTTCTTTTTTTTTACTGTGGTCGTTATGGAAACTAACAGAAAAATCACTTCATTATGAAAATGATCATTTCTTTAGGCTTATTTACATTCAAATCTGGCTATTCATGGTGTATAGCCTACACTTAATGTTAATTCATTGTTGTACATGAAAAAGTAAATAAACTGCTTTTGTAAATGAAAAGTATCAGAAACGGTATTGGCAATACTGGCCTTGTATTTACTTGGTATCAGATTGATACGAAATTTTGCAGTATTGGCCATGACTATTGCCTACTTTTTCATCATCAAATGCCTTCTGCAGTTCTAATGTCTGAGTACTTTCAAATTTTTATTTATTTTTATTTAACCTTTATTTAACCAAGAAAAATAATCCCATTGAGATTAAAAACCTCTTTTCCAAGGGCGTCCTGGCCAAGAGGCGGCATGAAAAACAACATACAGTTAAAACACACAGGACCCAAATATTAATATGCATGCAATAAATTTTATATAAAGACAGTCTAATCTAAATTATTATGTAACTTTCAACAGAATCCACACTACATTTGGCCAAGGAGTTTTGAAAGGGCACGGCATGTTATCACCATGGAAATGGGAATGACTGGAGCCTTCAACAGTGGTTGATGGGTGGAGGGCTTCAGGTATGAGCTTTAACAGCAGCAGCAGTAACATTAGTCATGGACAAATATGTAACACGATTAAATAAGGTTAAGACTGGGCCACTGCAATAAGTATGAGGCCTGTTATTTATGTGAATGTATGGTCTTAAATTTGAGCAAAGATGCCTTTAAAAATATCTTGAAAAGTCATAAATGATCCTTCCTCAAACCTGCAGAAACCCTTTTACTACACGGGAAGTTTCAGATTCAGACACTGTCATTCCAACCGTTTATTAAAGGTATAAACACGGCAGGATAAGATAGCATTTTTCAGAATCTTCCTGTTCTGCTCATACAACCTCTGCAAAAGTGACCACAGATAAGACAATGTTTCTGCTGATCTTTAACTGAAACTTTAGACAATATTGACATAAAATTGAACAGTGATTTACATTACCGTTTAAGTGTTGGATCTGGCTTTTAAATGTGTTCTTTATATTCCTTAGATCTCCCCACTGTACTGGTATATGTGTCCATTTCTGAAATGTGTCTGTGCGCACCTCCATCTATTGCAGAAATATATTATTTACTTATTTGACCCGTATTTGATGTATCAGGTGCATGTTCTTGGCATTAAACAACAATATGAACGCTTGAATTGGGGCTTGATGTCATTGTTTTCTAATCCTTTTCTACTCTGTTTTACTGACCTAAAACACTATTTATGAGTGGATCAGTGGCCCAAATGTAGAAAGAAATGTTTGTTTTTCAAAATACTCATATTTATGTGTACAAGGCATCCATTTGCAGAGGTGTTTTATTGTTAAACTAAGGCTGCAAACAGAAATGAACTGAATGAACTGCACAGGTTATGTAACTGTACTTACATAAGCTGTAACATTAAATGAACGGTTACAATTTGTTTGTCAAAAAGATGAGAAAAGAATAGTAGAACAAGTTTCAGTTTATGATTGAGATCATGATCAGAAAAACATTTTCAATTAGTTATGCAATAACACATTTTCATTATGACATCCAGGCTTTATGTAACTAACAGTGACTAATTGCACACATAGGCAGTTCTTTTCTTATATATTCTATTCATTCTAAAGCTTTTCATCCTCATGTCAAAGTTATTATCATTTAAAAAAACAAAACAAAACTAAGATTAAATTAAAACATTGAACAAATAATTAAAAATAACTTTTTAAAGACACCAAAACATAAAAATTATAAGAAACAATGCAACAGGAGCTAAACTAAAATATAACTGCAGATAAAATGAGTTCTGTTTTCATTTTCCTGTAGTATTTGCACTTATGTGTTCTATTGCCAAAAACAAACTGGTTTAACTAATAAAAAACAAAACAAAACTGTAAGTAATGAGTAATTGATTGACTGACTGAGTTTTGAGCAGGAAAAAGCTAAATAAATTTGATACTTAAAAACAAATGGAATAAAATGAAATAAAACAGATGACGTCTAAATCGAACTAACAAATTACTCAATGAAACCGAAAAATCAAAAGGTGGGTGTGAATCATTAGTTTTTGACCTTAGTCTTTATAAGTCGATATTTCTATTTTTCCTCAAGATTACTTTCTATTCTCCAGTGCCTTGAGGTCATACGTACATAAGAGTGCTTCAGTTCTTTCAAACATCCTTCAGTTGCTTTCAGATATTTCCACTTTCCTGATAATAGTCATCGACCACTAACACTGCTAACATCTACCAGTAATGATAGTTTGTACAACACCCTATCTCTAACTGAAGTCATGTAACACCAGTCAAATCCTCAAAACAAAAAGATATTATTGCACTCAATGAAAATCATCACACAACAGTGCCGTAGTATTTGATTATAGTAAAGTACAATACAACCTCTTAACTAGACCAAGCAACTTACCAGCAACAAAAGTAGGCAATGAACACTTGAAAAGATGCAACACATTTCTTTAATTCATTATAGGAAATAAAACTGAAGCGTTTCCCATATGGGGGGATGATGGGCTGATTGCTGCAGCCTTAAAACAGCCCTTGAGCAGCACTCTGAGCATAAAACATGTCTTTGAGTCTTATTAATAAGTGGCTACGTTGCTGAAGTGTCTCTTTTTGTCATTGTCTTTTTGTAGAAGGAGCTCTACTTAGAGTTATGACTCGCCTATGATCGTACATTTATGGAAAGATGTAAATTTTCTAGTGTTTTTATTGATCGACACATGTTTAAAGATGAAAATTAAGAAATAAAAAAAAGGGTTTATATGTTGTTGCTCCTTAATATGTGCTACTTGAGGTTTTGGTAAAGTTTGACGACCTTAACCAAACAAACTCATGAACGGAAAGTTCTCTAAACTGGAAAAATCAAAGCATCTGCCTGATCAGAGTTGTGTGTGGGTGTGAAGTCGTGCAGAATTAAACAATCAGTGACAGGTTGTGAAAAAGGTTTTAACAGTGTTAGTGCTATTATGTCGTGAATAAACAAATCCTCCACCTGCACAAACTAGCAGAAAAACAAAACAAAAGTGAAAAGTTGAGAGTAAGAAAAAAACAAAAACCCATCTGTTCAATGAGATGATGAAGCAGAAAAACCTTTGGCATTTGTTTCAACGACAGCTTTTATGTGCCAAATAGTTGAATGTACACTTGGGGAAAAAATATTTATACAATACCTTATACATTAGTGTATCTCAGTAACAAGTTTGGTGTGGGTTTGTGTTGTGTATTGTGCTTTTACAGGACTTCACATTGACTTTGGCTTATTCATGTAGTGGAGACTGAACCCAACATTAACTATAAAAGCAACACACTAATGTCCATGTAACCCTCCCATGTAATGGTTTACACTTTAGGATACAGTTCTGTGTGACAATGTGAGTGTGTTATCAGGTTTATGCACCATAATAAGGGAAAAAAACATGAGTGCAGATTAGACATGCACGAGGAAGCAATTAAAGAGGAAGTCTATATTTGGACATAACGAAAAATTCATTTACATACAAATTGGCAATTAAATAAACCATGTCCTACAGAATCCCTCTTATATATGCACTACCCTAAGTATATATGTACCATCCATCCATCCATCCATCCATCCATCCATCCATCCATCCATCCATCCATCCATCCATCCATCCAAACCACTTATGCTGCATTCCGAAGGGTTGGAAGGTGGAAAGTGTCCGACATCCAACTGGATGAAATGCATTGGAAAACCTCTCGAAGCTGGAGGTCCTATTTGGGCCAGATCAAAAAACCCCGACCTCACTGTTATCTACAGTGTGACGTCAACACAACAATGGCGATGCACAGTGTGGAAGTTCACAATGAAAAAAACTTCAGTGTATATTTGGCTCATCCTTCATTTCGCCTCTTCCGTCTCGTTTGCGTAAATGGGAACACTGTTCAGTCAAAATGCCTCATCAGTTACAAAGAAAATAGAAGCTTAGATCTGCAATCCTTCATATTTGTTGTTTATGTTCAACATGAATCATCTGGAATGCTTTGAGCTCCAAATGACACATAGTCTACCTCTCAGAACTCTGGAATGCAGCATTAGTCCTCATGAAGGTGGATATTGGACCATTCCCTGTCATATTCACACCTGTGGGTGCTTGTAGATTAACCAGTTAACCCTTTAGTGTACGCCTTCGGATGGTAGCAGAAAAACTAGTACACCACCCACCCTCATATATACCTTACATTTAAATACATCACAAATAATGTTGTTTGGCTTTTTTGAGTATAGAACTATGGTGAATCACATTTATTGAATTTAGATAAAAACGATTTTCAATGAACCAGAAATTAAAAATACAAGCAGGGATGCACGATTTGGTGATTAAGACCATGTCCACAAGAAACCACATCTTTTCTTATCCAATATTTTTCTTTGTCATTTTCAAAAAAGTACTTTGTAAACATAGAATCGTTTGAGGAAATATTGACATCCACACGAAACTACTGGAAACGACTGAAAACAATGTAGTACAAATGCTAGGCCTGTATATAGTGTTGGAATGCTTGTTGACGTGGAGCATGTGCATAAAGCTTGTTTGGTTCTACCGGGTCTCAGTGGTGTAGTCCAGGGTATCCAGCAGTATATGTGGTATACCTACTTCTTTTTCAGTCAACATTGGGTATACCCACTTCTAAACCCCCTTAATGGGCACCATTCAGTTGAATCTGAGCCAAATTGCCCTTGTTTTCCCCTTGGATGGTGAAGCCATGACCCGCCCTACTCTGTCTCTAATTGGTTAGTACTTGGTACCTTCACTGATTAGATTGGTTAACTTTAGGCATAAGGACTAATGAGCCAATCAGAGGCAGAGTAGGGTGGGTCATATAGAGGAAAATATTGCTACCGTAGCCCAGAGCCAGGGCTCTGCTTAGCGCTGTCTACCTCTGGAACCTGATTGGACACCTCAGGTGCCAGTGCCACCCCAGCTAATTGACAAATCACCGCACGTCTCATTGAAAGATGCACAGTTAGTGGAAATACGGACAAGAAAGGCACAATAAACATCTTTCAAATGAGTGAGATCAAGAGAACCTACTTTCTTGTAAGATCACAAGAGAGATCATCTGAAGTATGTTTTAAGGTGGTTTCAGAATGAGTCACTGTTTTAAACTACTGGTCATATGACTGCACATTTAGAGAAGAGATGTGGTCACCAATAGTTAAACTATGTGAGCAGGCTAATGTTATGAAAGGCTAACATTATCCTGTGTTTGCCTCAAGTTGAATACATATCCCTCCCACCCCAAGCCAATACCTGTGGTTCGTAGGCAATACGTTAACCCGTGCATCACTTCTGAGGGGGCTTTATCAACAGAACACACCACATCAGGGCCAGTTCACTTTTATTTTGCAAAGGGAAGCAGGAGACTGTTGTTAGAGTGGATCATTGGTTGCCTGGTTGTCACGACATTCCAATGCTCTGCATTGGGTCTGGACAAGCATATTGAGGAAAACTGTTTCTCAAAGCGCGTGGCTGACCCGCCTCCCTGCAATGCCTCAGTTTGCTACTGGTCGAAGCCAGAAAAGGCGGTGTCAAAGCTTAATCCAATCACACCGCTCTTTCCTATGACGTATGTGACGCGACGAAAACTGCTTGAGGAAGAAGAGGAAGACAAAAGAAGAAGAAGGAGGAGCTGAAGAGTTAGCACAGCACAAGAGAAGACAAGAAGATGAATGGAGAAGAAATGGTGACAAACGAGTGTTACAATCTTGGTTGAAATCCGGTTGAAATCTTTCAACACCGCATCTACAGCTGTGTCAAGGCCTAGCCGCTGCTCCATGCTTACAATGAATGAAGCCTTCTGTTTACAATCCTGGGGTTCTGGTCGCAGTTCCTCGATGTCACTGCCTTGAACACACCTCTACCCAGGGCCGTTGGAGATGCTCAATGTTGATTGGCTCCCGAAAATGAGAGTGGGGTTCACGTTTTTTCGGGAGACCAACAGCTGTAGATAGCATGCTTGGCCAGACTAGCAGTCACACCGCCCTGGGTGTGACATCACTAGGATGGGCGTTCCCAGGCTAGATCATTGGTGTGTGCAGTCGTGTGGATCTATTGCTGGCTTACAGTACAAATCAGGTGAAATTGGATAATCTTCCATGACACACCTAATGACTTCTCATGGCACACTACTGTTCCAAGGCACACAGGTTGGGAAACACTGCATTAGAATGTCTGGATCCATTTCCTCCCTGGTGTGGGTCCTCAGTACTGAGTAATGTTAGATTTTGTTTGTGACCAGATCAAGTGAAATTGAATTTATCAAAATTAGACTGAAATGAATCCTGACTTATTCTTGGAGCTTCCAATAGAGGAACATGTTTACATAGCTTTTTTTTTTTTTTTTTAACTCTCTTTACTGAAGGTCCAGGCCTCATCTGGGCCTGGTCTGCATTTTTGCTCCGTCTTATGTCTTGAACAAACAGAACTCATTTTATTTCAAGACCAGACAAAAGAGCATGTCTGCATGGTTATTACTAAACTGTCTGTGCACTGTCTGGTGCACAGACAGTGTGGTTCAGAAGAAAAAAATGTTATAAAACATTTTCATCTCATTTGATTGTCACATTCCTGCCCCCTTTAGAAGTTCAATTCCCTTGAAGGTGATTGTTATTTCAGTGGAATGGCGAAAAAAGGGGATTGGTTCAATCATGCTGGCATCTGGGTGTTTGGTCCGCTTTGGTCTTGGTCTCAGACTTTGTGATTATATAAATGCACAGACTGACTCGCTTTGTCACCAGCCACACAGTTAAATCTAATTTACAACATTACACCTATGCTTTATTTTACAATCTTAAACATGTGACAGAAACTATGTGAAGGGCACACCACCAATACCTCTAATGCTGTGCTCTTTTATTAGCATTATGCACTTGTATCCATCACATATGGACACTGACAGAAGTTTGCCAAGGCTTCACAGTTCTGTAATTCAATCCAACATCGAATGTTTCTCCAAGAAAGTGATTCAATATTCCACTATAAAGTTTTAAAGGTTCATTCTTAGTCATGTCCTAACCTTCAGCCATGTTTTAACCCTTTAAGTCCTGAGCCTATTTTTGCCGTTTTTTTTTTTATATGTCTGATTTTGTCTCTATATACCACATAAAAAAATGTTTAACATACCCATGCTTAGTATCTTTTTTTTTTTTTCAGCACAACTTCATGTACATGAAGAGATAATGATTATTTCACTATATAGTGGTCCCTTGCTATAATGCGGTTCACCTTTCACAGTCTCACTATTTCACAGATTTTTTAGTGTAATTTTTTTTTTTTTTTTACAGCGTATGAACGCGTATTGCGTTCTGCGCCCTGATTAGCTAAAGGACTGTAGACCATTGTCAATCAGTCTCCGTGCAGTGTCTCGTGTACAGTACAGAATGCGTTCGGCCAAATTTACATAAATGTTCTATCCTATCAGTGTAACTCTGTATGTTTGCAAGTTTTTGCCTCAACAAAACTGAGAATGACATTCTGCACCAACAAAGGCACCTGCAGTCGAACCCAAAAGGCAGAGAAAGATGCTAACCACTTGTGGACATGCTGAAGGAAGGTAGAAGTTACGCACTATAGGCGCCATTATGGAATAAATGAATCTACGGTTCATTACATAAAGAAGGAAGAAAATAACAGAAGGACGACAGCAGCAATAAGTTTGAACAAGGATGCAAAACGGGTTTGAACTGTCCGCGACAGAAAAAGTCACTACGGTGGAGCGGCGCCACACAGAAGGACGGTCAAAGGAACTGTGGAATTCGCATGCGCGAGTCACAATAACTTCTTCTGTGTCCGACCTCATAAGTTGATCATTAAAACTGAATGTTGAGAGTCTTCAAACAAGAGAGAAATGTAAGAAAATGTTAAATGCCTGTCTAAGAAAAGTGTATAAAGTGTGTGGTGAGGGGTTTTACAGCCTTAAAACATATAAAATAATTGTAAAAATAAAGATGACTCTACTTTGTGGATTTCACTTATTGTAGGTTATTTTCAGAACATAACCCTGTGATAAATGAGGAACCACTGTAACCTACTTTATTTACATATTGGACCAAAAAATACACAAAAATCATCAAATATGTGTAGAATAGTATCAGCTGATTCAACCACTTTTCCCAGTTTGTAAAATGGTGTATATATGGACCGAAATGCAACGCCTGCTGTCCCATCCCACCACTACAAGTGCACATTTATGCTCCGATTAACATATTTTCTATGATCAAATTAAAACAATCATATCTGTGGTTTTCCGTGGTGTATTGGGGTCAAATAAAACTGGGAGAGAGTTTCAAATCCACACTTTGGAGTAAAGTTAACGGCAGCGCTCCATGTGACAGAGTTCATTTATTACGGTGCTTTAAAGACACCACATGATCTGACACCAGCCCCCACAGGGTTAAGAAATAATAACACTGATCAGATTTTTTCCTATTGAGATCGCTTCCTACTGCAGCTGATTCCTTCTGTGGTTTTAAATGCTGTTCATGTTTCTCCTGCAATTGAACTAAACAGTTCTGAGCATATGTTTTAGAGGATGTTATGGAATTTCCACAGTGAAAATGTGTTATGCCCCTCAAGACTTTACTTTCTTTTCCTTGTCAGGGAATAAACATCAACCTGAGAAGACTGTTGATCCTCCAACTCTTTCTATGTGTGATACAGGCTCAAGAAAGTATTTCTCTCCACTGATTAAGATTCATGAACGCTCAGCAAAGCCATTCAATAAAGAACAGATGTACCACCCTTAACGCTGTGCCCTATTGAATTTAACTTCAAAATATATACATATTAAATAAATAAATTAACAGCAGTCAACACCAAAAGACAAATTTGAACCACTGAAAAAAATTGTTTTAAAAGCCGAGAATATTGCAGTTTGTGGCAAAAACGGTAAAGAAACATCTAGTAAGATAAGATCAGACAAGATAAGGTAAGGTAAGATGAGATAAGATCAGAAAAGATAAGATACGATATGGTAAGATAATCTTGTGTTAGTCCCACAACAGGGAAATTTGTATATTACTATCATTCTTATGTTGCACAAATGTGCACAAATGATTAAGATTTATGAACACTCAGCAAAGCCCATAAGGCAGAAAAATGCAAATGTAAATATATCTATAAAAGATGTAAACGTAACAGTGACTCAGTATATGCAAACCCTTTACAGTACTGCAGATGTGGATAAGGTGCATGAACAGTGTTGGCTTTCCTTAAAATAGTCCTGTTCAATGTCAGGAAATCATACATGTCATCAAACACCAGGGTGGATGTTACATTGGCACCTTTGAGAGACAGGTGAATAAGTATTAAGAGAGGTGCAAATGACTGCTGTCTGATGATGTTGAAGCTGCAAAAACATCTTCAGGGAGACATCATATTTCTGGCATGTAGTCTGTACATTCTTACTTTCTCAGCTTGTGAAATTATCTTATCATTTGACAAATATGTGTAAATGATGACATATTTCAAACAGGATCAAAAACCAACTTGAATGTCTCAGTTGACGTTAATATAATAATTAGGGCTGCACGATATTGGCAAATTGTGATATGTGATATGGATGTACAGCACTGCGATAATAATAATACTGCGATATTTCTCATTCACTTAAAGAAATACTAATTTGAGCTCAGAAAAGTGTTCCTTAACAATGTTCAAATGAGCCTATTGTTTGTATATGACTCAGTTATTTAGAATTTCAGACAAAATACTGAACTACTACAATCAGTTCCACAATTGTGTCCATAAACCTGCTGATGCTGCTACCACAGACCTTC
>JAQQZY010000010.1:4235682-4245692 GCA_030068375.1 Ostorhinchus rueppellii | reverse complement strand
AGGGCTGACATATAGAGACAAACAATCACTGTCACATTCACACCTATGGGCAATTTAGATTAGCCCATTAACCTGTCTTTGGATTGTGGGAGGAAGCTGGAGTACCCACACCCACCAGTGACTGGTGCTGGAATCGAACCCAGGACCCAGGCACGAGTGCTAACCACTGCACCACCGTGTCGCCCTGATACATACGTATAGTATAGTATAGTATAATATACTACACTGTACTGGACTACACTAAACTACACAAAGTAATATACTATATTATACTACTATACTACACCACACTATACCGTACTTTACTAAACTGTACTATATCATACTACTATATTATACTATACTATACTACTACATTATATTATACTACTATACTATGCTATACTATACTATACTGTACTTTATCATACTACTTTACCACACTATATTGTATTGTACTATACTATACTACACTATGCTATACTACACTGCACTACACTATACTATACTATGCTATACTGTACTGTACTGTACTGTACTATGCTATACTATACTATGCTATACTGTACTATACTATACTATACTATATTATACTATACTACACTATACTGTACTATGCTATATGTAGACATCTACTATGTAAAGATTTTTATTTAAAATATTCTCAACAAATTGAGCATAAAAACACTGCTGGGGCTCCGAATTGCTCAACCTCCTGATCCTCTTCTATCTGCTGTTGCTGCTTTCCAATGGCGTACCACTATTACCTGTCTGTCATGCCTTAAAATTGATTTCACCAGCTCAGTGGGTGTGATGTGGACATTCAAAGGACTACACTCTTTCTCTGGCTTTCTGTGACTCTCACCTACACTGACATAGCGCTTACAAACAGAAACTGTAGAGGCATAAACCCAAAGACAAACATGTATTGATTATATCAGGGTGTTTGAGCATTAATAATGAATATCCACATGACATACAGTAACAATTATGATTAACTTCTCACCGTAAAAACAGCAGATTTAAGTTCACATTTTTTGTGTACACTTGTCATATCTCCAACTAAATGACAAAGACCTAATAATCCACATTAAAAGCTCCTGCGTGGGTGTGCATTAAAAATGTACATATTTCTGGATATGTGTTTTGTGAAAAGCAGTTGGAATATGTATTGGAGTTATTTTTGCTTTTAATGGAAAGATAATGGCACAATTTAATGCGACTGAAATAGTGAAACCACTTCAGAGCCAGTAACACTTTGCTGGTAATTTTGAAACCAGCATGAAGCACTGAATTAAATTAACTAAACACTTGGACTTAAAACATGTCCTTGAGTGATACTGAGATGTTTTAAATGGGTCAAATCTGTTCAACACAGTGAGTCATCTGGAGCGTCATGTTAACCCACAGGGCAGGTTTTGTCGGTGATAACAGTAGGTCTATATGCATCGCTGTTTAATCGAGTCACATTCAGACTGGTATGGCACAATATTACTGCTCTGTTTGTATTCCATTTTATTTTATAGATTTAAGATCCTTATCACAGATAGAGACCCAACATCTAACATCATACTAATAAAAACCAGAACAACAAAATAGTCCTGGTGGTCTTTTCAATTCTCTTAACTTTGTATTATGGAAATTAATAGCATTACAAACATGTTAATTATTAGATTTAATGTGAAATATAAATGTATTAAAGCTTTTTAGACTGCCTAAAGGTTCTGTGTGTGACATTTAGTGACATTTAGGTGTGCTCTCAACCTCATTCAACCCTTATATAACACCTTCGTTAACTCATTGGAACCACTTGGTGCATTTCCATAAATATATTTAAAAGAATCAGAATCTTTATTACATGTGAATCTGCAGCACACTGAAACTGAAACTCTCTCTTTAACCAGTCACTAGCTAAACATGCCCCACAGACGAGGAGTAATGGGCGGCCATGTCAGGTTCCCAGGGAGAAAATGGGGGGTTAAGGTCCTTGCTCAAGGGGACATCACCCAGCTATTTTTCTGTCAGCCTAGGGAATTGAACCAGCGACTGACTGCTTCTCTATGCCACCAAATTGCATTTTGAGATTTTGCATTGGAAAATGTCTCTAAAAATGGCAGGAAAAAAAATCCTAGATGTTTCAAATCTTTTTTGCCTGCTTGTGGTGGTCTTTACTGCACATAAGGGGAAATGGAAACTGATTTTTTTTTTTTTTTTAGTAAATTGGGATATAGCAAACATTTATCTGACATGATTGGTCAGCTGATTATTTGCTGTGTCTTCTGAGGAGAGAAAATACTTCCTCTGTCTCAGCCATTTTAGATGGAAAGCTTCAACAGAATGTGCTGCTTCTACTAGTCAGTTTATTGGAACCATTTATAATGTTGTCAAGAGCGCCTTCTGCTGACCACACAGTGTCACTGCTCTCTCCAAACCAGCTGCTGGAATAGCACAGAATTCCCATCTTTTAAATATGATTAAAATTGCACTTATTTTTCTGAAGAAGTTTCAGGTTGATCGTGGTTGTTCATGTTATTCACATTTGTTTGAAGGAATCCTTGTAGACGTTAACATTTCCATAATGTAATTCTACTTTTTTCAATGTTATTATTTTACTGGTCCTGCCCACTACAGATCATATTGGACTGTGGGGGGGGGGAGTTTGACACCCCTGATGTAAAGTGAGGTTATAATACTACCTGTAAAGAAAAAAAAATGCTTAATTTTAGTTTTATGAATATTATTTATGTTCATTTAAAAAAATTATTATTGGGTATTACTTGAATATGAAGCATTGTATTGTATTGTAGAGTTAAAAAAAAATCTAGATACCATTTTTCCCATAATTCCTGCATGAAAGGGTTAAATATTGCAGCTTTAAAAAGAAATCACCTCATTAAAAAAGTTTAGTTTTTGGGTTATTCCCTGAACATTACTGATTCTCATTTTAAAACGTATTATGGCTATTAAATGAATAGCATTCTATTCTATTCTATTCTATTCTATTCTATTCTATTCTATTCTATTCTATTCTATTCTATTTGTTTCATTTCTATTGTTTCTCTTCTTTTCTCTTCATTCTATTCGCTTCTCTTGTGTTCTATTTGCTTCTCTTCTCTTCTCTTCTCTTCTCTTCTCTTCTCTTCTCTTCTCTTCTCTTCTCTTCTATTCTATTCTATTCTATTCTATTCTATTCTATTCTATTCCATTCTACACCCCCTCCTCTCCCCGCCCCCCGCTCTGTCGTCACGCCGGAGGCAGCCAGTGAGGCGGAGGGTGGGGGTGTTCCACGGCGGAGAGGCAGGCGGCAGCGACGCAGCGCTCCAACAAGAACCGCTCACGGGCTTTGTTTAGTGGATGTGAATGAGCTCCGTCAGCTCCTCCAGAAATGTGGACAGATATAAGGACATTGCTACTTTTGCATTCGTTACTCCTGAGGGTCCACTTCTCGGCAGGTCAGTTATCGATCTTATGAACCTGTGTGTGCATGTGCGCGCGCTTTTGTGCGTGGGTTCCAGTGGGTTTAAAGCCACCTCCGGTCCTGTCTGTGACGGACTGGAGAGGTGAGAGGGAATTGGATGCGCTCCCGGCTCTGAGCGCGTCTGTGCGTTTTAATTCTCACACACCCAGAATAAAGACAGAAAGCTCTTTATTTATTTCCACCAGTGGGAAACATGAGTGGATGGTGTGTGTGGTGTGGGATCACTTATTTTGTGCGCTCTGGATGGACATTGCGCGTATGTGAGCATCCATACTGCATTGGAGGTAGTACCCTGCTGTAGTAGACTGGAATCTTTGTCCTCGTGTGTTAGGGAATTACTACCCCCCCACCCCCACCTCCTATACTGTTTCTCTTCAATTATCTTAAAAAAAAAAAAACAACTAATAACTGAGGGATCCACGGTCCTGACGCACCCCACGCCACAGCCAATTGACCTGAATGAAAGCTGAATATCAATTAGGCATTCATTTGCAAATGACAGTTGAACTACCAGCGGGTCCTGCACTCAGGCTACTATCAGCACTAGTTTCTCATCCATCTGGACTCTGTTTTCTCTCTTCCAGCAACGGATGAGTGTGAGGATGGACAGTTTCAGTGCAACAACAAAAGGTGTATACCGACCATCTGGAGATGCGACGATGATGATGACTGTTCAGATAACAGTGATGAAGAAAACTGCCGTAAGTGTTTGCATTCTGACTGTTTTGTTTTGGTTTTTTTTTTTTTTTTTTTTTTTTTTTGTGGGGAAAATGGAGTTTGACATAATCCTTACAAGACCCTAGAAGCATGACAGAGTTTGTGCATTTTCAGACTAGAGCTCCATGGAGCACTGAGAGCTTTTCATTGACGGTTTGGCCGATTAATCGATAGGACGTTTAACAAATCACCAGTCCATTGACATTGATTGATCACATATATTAGACCATGGGTGTCAAAGTGATTTTAGTGCAAGGGTCACATACAGTACAGCACAATAGGATCTCCAGTGGGTTAGACCAGTAAAACAATAGGTGTAACTTTGACATTCCTAATTGTCCAAAAAAAATCACTTCATTTTAGTGTGAAAAAGTTTAATTGCATTATGAAAATATGAATAACATCAGCAACCATGTAAAACCTGACATTTGTTAAGAAAAATAAGGGAACTGCAAGGAAATTGTCTCAACTTATTATTATCACATCTTACAGATCAGTGTGAATCTGTTATTTTGTTAAAATTCAACTTTTTTTTTCTTAAAACATTATAGGTTGTTCATATATGTTCAGATTATTCACATTTTATTGCGAAAATAGTCTGTAATTGCAAATATTTTCATAAAACCATTTGACACTCTTGACTTTTAATATTTTCAGTGTAATTTTTCTATTTTGCAAATTCATGTCGCGGACCTGATTGGAACCTTTGGCGGGCCGGTTTTGGCCCCCGGACCATATGTTTGACATCCTTGTATTAGACTTTTAAAACAGTAAATATTTTGAAAATAATGGCTGAAAATATTAAAATTGTGCCCACTTTTGTGTTAAATGAAATATTCGCTTTGAGTTTGTGCTTAAAGTGGACATCCTTGAACAGTTTTTTTTTTTTTTTTTTAATTCAGATGGTCAGTTCAGCTATGTTTAAGTGTTTCTAATAAAGTGGACGATTTGGATTTTAGACATGTATAATGTGTTTTCAGTGTTAAACTGTTGTGCCTTTGGGATTTTACATGTGTATCTACAAACACAGTCTGGATGCACAGTTATAATAATAAATAAAAAATAAATAAATAAGTCTAAACATATAACACTGTTACAGTAGCTAAAATGGCAGGAGCTGTGGTTGTAAAACATTGTCTACTTTAGGCCCCAACCAAGCAAAAATCTGATTTCATGACTCATTGGATGCATAAAATTGGACCAGCTCAGCACTTGGCAAAATGACCTGATGATTACAGTTTCCATAAATATCAATAAATAGGACTGACCTCTTACAATAAATAAATAACATACAGTAAGGAGAGCTCAGAGTACAGATACAGGGTATCCAAGCAGAACAAGTCGCTGTAAAATGTGTGCTAAAATCTTTCCATTTTGTCCTCTTGGTTAGGTAGTTAACAGACTTTTGTCCTTTAAAGATGCTCCAAAAGTTAAAAAACAAATTGAATTTCTATCATTAATCACATCCAGACAAAATACCTGGAACTGCTCCCATCAGCTATCCATTAAAACGTAATGGTCTGTTCATGACTAGAATGTGTTTGGAAGCTATTCTGTCTAAATGAACTGCATTTTCTCACAATGTTAATAGTTACAGACCAGATAATATACCCCTATTTGTGTCCACATTTATTATTTTCATGACAGATTCGTTATTATATCACACAGGTGTCAAACATGTGGCCCAGGGGCCAAATCTGGGCCACTAAAGGGTTCAATCTGGCCCCTGGGATGAATTTGTGAAATGTAAAAATGACACTGAAGATATGAACAATCAAGGATGTTCAAATAATTCTAGATTAATTCAATCTAAAGAGGATCAGACCAGGAAAATAGTATCATAATAACCTATAAATAATGAAAGCTGCTCATTTTTGTCTTTTAGTATTAAAAAAAAAGTAAAATTACACAAAATGTTTACATTTATAGACTAGCCTTTTATCTAAAAAATGTGAATAACCTGAAATCTCTTAATAGAAGTATGTGGAATTTTAATAATATTCTGTCTGTTATTTAATGTTTTGTGTATTTGTAGATCTATTTTGATCTGTAAGTTGTGATGCACATGTATAAATGATAAACTGAGGCGTGATATTGTTAAAATTGCAGTTATTTTACTTAAGAATTTTCAGGTTGTTCATATTTGTTCATGTTATGTTTGAGTACAGTTCAGATATAAACATTTTCATTACAGAATTTTATCATCCTATTATTACCTCCACCAAGGAGGTTATGCTATTGCCAGGATTTGTTTGTTTGTTTGTTTGTTTGTTTGTTAGCAACATAACTCAAAAGGTTATGGACGGACTTTGATGAAATTTTAAGGATATGTCTGTTCTGGGTCAAGGAAGAGATGATTACATTTTGGAGGTGATCCGGATCACCGTCTGGATCCAGGAATTTTTTTAAAGGATTCTTTATCATTGCGAGATTGCATGGCGGCACAGAGCTGCATATGAGGTCATTCAGCGGCATCTAGTGGAGGAAAGTACAAACACTGCCTTAAAAAAAAAAAAAAAAGTACAAGCACTACCTTGGTGGAGATCTGCGCTGTCCAAGTGCTTTTCTAGTTATTATTATTTTACTGGCCCCGCCCTCTTTATACCATATTAGGTTGCATGTGGCCCCTGAACTAAGATGAGTTTGACACCCCTGATCTATCATTTTAAGCATCTTTTTTGGGATTTCATGCTTATTTTTACTGTTTCTGCATAGAAATGTGTTATTTCTGGAGAGCTGTAGAAGCTTAGAGAGTTTACAGGACATGCCAAAAAGCTACAGGCACGAATAAAATCATGTTTTGAGTGGGGATTAGGTGTGTGTGTGCGTGTGTGTGTGTGTGTGTGTGCCTCAGGCCCAAAACGTGGCAGGTGATTTCATTCCTTCTGATCCTATATACAGAAAGCTCACCATGCTTGTTTTATAAAATGAGGGTTGATTGGGTGGAACCATTTTCCAATCATCTTCAAATGAAAAGCTGTCCAGCTGAGAGACAGATTGCGTGGTGTGTCGGTCTGGTGCACAGAGCTCTGACAGGTATCTCGGATGTGTTGTTTTGGAAATAATAAGAATTCCAGTTTCCGTTTTGACTGCGAGTCAGTGGCCTATATTTTGGAAGAATGCTTGTACTGAAACCAGTGAAGTTGTGCCAGAGCGGAATCCAAGCTCCGCGTGTTTGCCGCGCAGCTCTTTTCCTTTGTGTCTGGTTTAATTATGGCTCGGGAGAAATTCCTGCACCTCCCCACACATGCATACTGTATGTAAAGTACATACCATTTCACCTAATATGCCAGTGTCTGCTTCTGACTCAGTCCACGGCGTCCCCATCCACCTGCTGCATCCATGTTTTTGTCTGTAGGTGTTTACGCTGTTGCTCCGTCTCTTAGACCAGCAGGATGTGTCCTCGGGCACTTCTGAAGAAAGCAGGTCATTTGGAGCTTTTTTTTTTTTTTTTCTTGCGTCTGAAACAATGTGTCACCGCTTCGCACACACACAAAATAATCCTGATGTTCAGAGAAAATGATAACGTTCGGGTGTCACTTCCTCGGCATTTCTTTTGAATCCAAAAGGAAACTGTCAAGGCAGTTTTATTACCCTCTTTGTGTTTTCTATCACGTAAAGCTCATGACGACCTTAAGGTTTTGAGTGGAAACATTTCTCTCTGAAAGCCTTTAAAGCTGCCACAACTCACTCACCGTTTTCTGATTATGACAGTCCAGCGTTACTTGCATTACATTAGAGAGCGGCCTTCACTCTGTGCCCATTTTCTTTTTCTTGTTTGGCGTTCTGTCTCTGCGTGGGAGGGCAAATGTGAAAGATTGGCTCGCGCACAAGAAGATCAGTCCCTGCGTTGGTATTCTTGAAGTGTGTGACAACGAGCTGCAGATAGTAGTTGTTTAGAATTTACCTTTTTTGATTTGGAGAAGAAGTTTCTTGCCCCATTGCAGCGTGGGTAATATTCAATTAAAGTATTAACCATTTCAATGACTCTGAGGAGGTGCTTGTTCTGTAAAGCCTCTTTCTATTTCTACATCTGGGCACAGTTAAAGACAGAGTGACACAGAGTAGTGCAGCGAAGTGTAACCCTGTACAACATACGCCACACATGGGGAAGAGCACAGCGAGGATTTAGCTGCAAATCCTGTGCACAAATTCCACACTAAGTTTATTGTTGAGAATGAAGAGGTTGCATTTTTAAATTAAGTTCCTAAATGGTTGAATGGATGGTTTCACTTTTTATTCCTCGCAATATATTATTTCACAACACCATGCCAATCCACCCAAACAGCGACTGAATGTGTGCAACAGACCATGGTTATGAAATATGCTGACAGGAATAAACCTTTGCTGCAACGCCTTATTTGTCACAGCGGTGTCACCTTATTTCTAACCCGAACGGTGCTTTTTACAGAACAGGTGCAAGGATCTTAAAATGCTGGCGTTGTGCATATGAATATCATACCCTTTATGGCCTGTGATCCCCCTCCAGCCACGCACCATCCCCCACCAGTCCACCCCCAGACTCCACTCCTATCTCTCCATCACCCCACCATCCCCCATCATTGGAACTCTAGTCCCTGCTGGCCACTCATTTGCGTCTATCCATACATTCATACATGCATAATAAGTATGCACGGACACAAGTATGGGTCAGGTGCACAAACATAACTGTGAGTGCGCATAATAATAAATAAATGCATGCCAATTAACTCTGCAGTCATACTCTATCCTGACATGTAGATGAAATAAACCTTGATGGAAACTGTATGTTTTTGCTTTTGGCAAAGATGAGACACCAAACCACTGAGCCTCTTGCCTTGTCTCTTCTGCACAGAAGTAGAGGCAACAAAGGAATCCTGCTTTAAATTCTTCAAGTCAGATTTGTGCCAACTCTGACATGGAGCCTCAGTTTAATCTTCATCCTGATTATAGCTGCTTTTCGCTATCTGTGTTACCTTCTTCAAAGTCCAGCATGTCCGCTTGACTTCCTTTTCATCCTTGAATGTGATAAAGATCTGCTTCCTCTGTGTTCATGAATTTAACATCTATACCTGCAGGGAGGCATTTCTCACGTAAAGCTCAAAGTATTCCTTTGTTTTCGTTGGTGGTGCAGAGTCAGCAACAAACTCTGTGCCTCCACCCGCTGTTTTCTTTTACTAATAAATCTGCACAACTCCTGCACTTTTGGAACTACTGGTGCTTCTCCACACCACCTGTAGTTATTGTTTATTTCTTCACTTTAAAGCTTTTCTGTAGAGACACTGTATTGGGTCCATCCAAAGTCCTCCCAGTACATCAAAGTGCCCATCTGGAGTTTTCAAGATAAACCAAAGATACTCTGTGTTGAATAGTAATTTGTCTGATATGGTCGTACTGTTTTAATGAACTTATTAAAAACAGAATCCATAATGATATCATTCTAAATAGATACTTTCTGTCTCCATTCTTTCCACATGACCTTCGTATTGTGAAGTATCTCTGTCCACTCACAATGCAAAAAATAACTACAAATTGGTACAAATGCTTGGATAAACCAGTAAATGTGTTTACACTACTGGAACTTCCGGGCCGCTTTACAGGAACTTCACGGTATGCGCATGTTTCCACTGACTGGGCTGTTCCGACAGGGCCGTTTTCAGGAGCCAACGAAGTATCTGCTTGAGAGTAGGTACTCGAGAACAGCCCAGTAGAGTCGCTGGACCACAGAGATAAATAAACACCAGAGGGGGCGTCGGGGCTTTTGTCGCGGGAGCATCTTTCCGCCATCTTGGTCCAGAAAAGGTTGTCAGTACGACATAATATAGAAAAGAAACAACTGTCACTAGAAACTAAGCTT
>JAQQZY010000010.1:4204906-4220302 GCA_030068375.1 Ostorhinchus rueppellii | reverse complement strand
TGTTAAAAAAAACAACAAAACCTATGTACTATTTTTTTCATAATTCATACATGAAAGGGTTAAATCTAGTACCTGTAAAAAAAAAAACAAAAACAAAATTAGCTCATTAAAAAAAAATGTTAGTTTTAGTTTTATTTAATTTAATTTACAAAAGCTTCTTAAACTTGTACTTTCCTGGGTGTCAAGAGGTTAAATATATTCTTAATAAAATAATACTTAAAGAAAAAAATCTAAATGTATTTCAGCTTTAGCCTAATTTTGAGTAATAAAATAAATGTAAAAAAAAATGTAAGTTCTATTTTTTCCATAATTCATGCATGAAAGGGTTAAGGGAGATTTAATGGGTCAGAAATGACACTGGTTCTATTTATATACAGTGGGTTTAAAGATACTGTATTGCTGTGGGTATCTGAATCAAAATCATGATAATAATCAGACATAGTAGGAGGTAATGTTGTGGAGTACCGTGCATCCACCTCCACTGATGATAAGACTCTAGTAAACCGATAAAATCATGATTACTCGAAATAAAACAATTTATCTTTTTGTCTTAATCGGTGCAGATATGATTTTTTACCAACGCTTATTAAGGCCAGGAATTGGCTCAGATTGTGGTCGATGTCTAATATCTGGCTTCTCATTTGTAATAACTGACTTTTAACAGGAAATTATACCTCATATAATAACATTTCCAACTAATCACCCAGATTTTTTATGGTTAGTTTGATGTTCGGTAGTGATTTATTAATACATTACTCTGAGTTTGATGTTTAGTGATCCATATTTCTCATTTATTCATTGACATATTTATCACTTTGACTCAGATGTTCATTTTGACAGATATGTTTTTGGTTGTTATGGATTTTCCTGATTTTGAGCATTCTCGATTTGATGCAAGATATCGATATACATATGTTGCATTCTAGCTTTAACGTATCTCTTTAACACATTTTCATGACACTGTGCCTTGGCTGGGATACAAAATTGATGTCACCTTTATCCACACATCATTAGAAAATGTTGCTCATTCCTGTGGGATTGTGGAGGACCAAAAAAAAAAAACAAAACAAAAAAACCCCCAGTGTTCTGAAGAATTTATGAGCTAAATGGGCCTTTAATAGAGTCAAACATTGCATTACCTGAAGACTGATAGTAAATAAGAATCTACTTCATCTAATTTGCTCAGTATTAGAGTTGAATCAAGATAGACGGGGGTATTGAAGTATGTCTAGGCAGAAGAAAGCAGTTCAATTACGGACGGTTTGGTTTTCCATGGACTGCTCACTGTACAAGCAAAGACTCATAATAGTTCGCACTTTATTTAACGTAGATATATCAAAAGAAAAAAACGGACTAGTGGCAGTACTATACATTAACGGACTGACACAGTTTAAAGGCTGGAGCTTTTCTCCAGAGCAGCTCTAAGAACTCCTCTGCAGACCCAGTTTTATATTTAAGTGTCAGTATTTCTACCACAGTCCTCTTGTTTGATGGTTTTCTAGCCAGTGTGGTTGACTTTTATTATGACCCCGACCCCCGAAGGGAAGGCAAAGGGTATTGTTTTTGGTTCTGTTTGTTTGTTAACATCCTTGCAGCAAAACTATTAAAATTAAACTATTAAAAGTAGGTCAAAGTTTCAATTTTTTAGGAATTTTTAAAAGTCTTTTATTTTCCCCATTTTCTTATAATGGGTGAAATTTCAAATGTCTCTAGCAGCAAAACTATTGGTTGAATTCATACATGGGCAATTTATAGATTGCCAGTGACCCAGAACAGATGTGAGTACATTTTAGGAAAAGTAGGTCAAAGTTCCAATTTTTTTTATGAATTTTTAGAATATTTTTTTCTCCATTTACTTATAATGGGCAAAATTTCAAATGTCTATAAAACCGTTAATTTTCTTTCAACTTACTTGAAACTTTGTACATATATAGGGGCATTAATATGCTGACATCGGCACACACATGGACATGATGACATCAGCTGGATCCATGCCAAAATAAGCTACAATACGGGCAAGGGGTGGGGTTTGTTGCGTCTGGAACCACTTGTTTTTTGTTTTTTTTATCTTTAACTGTTTACCTTGTATATTTGTACACATATGCACACATAAACCAGAGTGACTGAAACTACTTTTATTAGCCTTTTAAAATATTCTTAATATTGCTGCAACTTAGTAAGTTACCATTTTCTTTCTTAGAAAGAAATGGAATAATATTTTCCATCATTCCTATGTTGAGTGAATGCTATACAGTATAGGGATGGGAATCAAGAACCGGTTCTTTTTGAGAGCCGGTTCCCAGTAGCTTGAGTCCTTGGAATCCTTTTCCTGTTTAACAATTCTTCTTATCGATTTTGCCTTCATTGTGCATGTGTGATGATGTGATGCGTACGATGCATTATTTTGGTCAGAATGTAGCCAACATGGCGTTGATGCAGAACCGGGCTAAACAGATGACACTAGGTCCACTTGGAACACTGTCAAAGCGTCTGTTTCTTCTAAAGGGTGGAATCCCTCCAATCTGCTCCAATATTTGTCCACGTGTGATTCCTTTGATTCAATAGCGGCGCTTGTGAATGTAGTGGTAGGATGTTATCCAGGCCCAGTTCTGGTTCCGGTGCAGGAAACAAATGTCGTATCCCCTCAAATACAAGTTTCTGAAGGAGGGGAAAGGAAATGAGGTGCACAACAACAGGAGACGGGCCGAGTCGAACTGGTTCCACGTAGTAGACACGTAGACAATAGAGGAATTTGTAGAGTCTGTAGTTTCACTGCCCCCCCACCCCACCCGGCATCATCTGTTCTTATTATTTGTACATACTGTATGTTATATTTTTTCTGTACAGATGGAAATATAAAAGACCAGTAATGCAAACATACCCGTTTGTACTGTTTTATTCCCTCACCCAATGAGAATCGATAAGTGAATCGATAAGGAATCAGATCGATGAGCAAAATCAATAATAGGAATTGTTAAATTCTTATTGATCCATCCCTAATGCTATATCAAGCGGTCTTAGATTACACATAGAATCTATTGTAAGTGGTTCTGTGGTTTAGGAACGCTGTGTCTAAATTATGGACTGTGTAAGAATGTACTGCATTTGTTCACACTAGAGTTGTTCAACACTAAAGTGGAAGTTTTCTTGGAAGTGGAAAACATATAATGCCGATGGAAAGCAGAAGAAAGAAATGTTAGCTGGCAGATGGTTTCAGAGTTTCGCCTGACCTCATGTGCCTTGGGAGGCATATTATGATCAAAGCTCAGTTGCTAAGCTCTGCCTGGAGATAGATATGTTTTAAATGCACAGCCATCGGCCACTCATATGCACACACAAATACTGTACGCACACACAGAGAGCGCACACACTCTCAGCACAGTGAAAGACAGAATGGCAGAAGCGTACACAGACACACATACACGATGAATGTGGGCTTTTTCTCGGACCTCGTCTACCTGTTGTGTGCAGAAAATGATGTAATCTGTTGTGACATGGATCACCAGATAAAGTAGAACAGGAGCAATGGGGAGAAGAGACAATAAAAGGCGAGAGAGATGAGGCAATACACGGGGTGCTGTGATGGAGAGGGATGGGGGTGGGGGCAGCGATGGAGAGTGCTGCAGTGTCATTGATTTTAGAGTGGTTGTCTTGCTTTGTTATTGTTGTGATGCAGATCAGATAATGTGGAGTTTAAGACAGGCAGCTCATTAAAAACCAGGAAACAGCACGAAGGTCAAAGTTGAGGATCTGGGTTCGGTCTCATGCTCCGAGAGAATACAGCTTGGATTTGTGTTTCAAAATATTCAATCGTAGCACAGGTACTAATACGATTCCTAAGTGGTATGTCTTTCAGAACAAAATTTCCCTTTTAAATAAAAAAAGAAAATTGCACATTATCATCCAGATGTTGAGTTGTATTTCTCAACCTATCAGCCTTTTATGAACTCATAGCAGTTTCATAAAATATTCAGTTCAGTCCAGTTTATTTGGAAAAGGCAACAAGAGTAATCCTAGTATTTCTAGTCTTTAGAAATAAAACAGACTGCAAGAAAACATGAAAAAAACGTGGACATATACATTACAAAACAAAGTATGACTGGGAGGAAGTATAATTTATTTAACCCTTTCATGATAGTGGTCACTACAGTGGACAGTTATTCTAATGCTATTGTGGCTCCAAAATGACAGCACGGGCTTCTCAAAGACGGGTGCTTTATTTGGCTTAGCTACAGGAAATTAAATACAGTAGATTTAGACACTTAACTGACTCAAAGGATAACGTACAAAGTGAATATGAAAAGCCTATCCTACCTCGTGACCACCTGTCACTTCGGAGATCTTAGGTGAACAGTTCTTTGGTTTCGTACATTCTAAAGTCACAGGGTTCTCCCCGAAAATGGAACAACGGCGCTGTGCCAGGGTACTGCTAGCTCATATTTCCTCCTGATAATTTTGCTACAATCTACCGAAATCTGTTGGGTTTGCAGGGACGCGCTCCCTTTTCCAGCACCATGTTGTTTTTCCTTTGAAATGTCACGCAGACTTGTGTCTATCACGAGGTTTTAACGTGAGACTTTCTTTCTTTCATTAAATACCTCATGCTACTAGCTTAATCCGGCTGCAGCTGATTTGGTTCAGTCAAGGCTTTTATCATGTCTGAGCTAAACAGGACTTGCCTCCTCTCATACTCTCACCAAGTCACGGTATATCAGCGATATAACCGAAATAACTGAAATAAAAATGATTGACATCATGTCCAATAAAGCAAACAATGCATCTTATACATGAGATGAAACATGTTTTCCACAAATGAAGATAACAATGTAAGTTCTAATAACATTTTAACAAAATATCTTAACCCTTAAACAAAATATTGATTTGTTTTATGCTCAAACTATTTCAATGACACTTACAGCCAGTCTCTTATATTCATGGATTTTGTTGTTTTAGTTTTACATCAGCCAACACATTGGACACTTATGCACCATCCCATAATACACTGACATTAATAACATCACTGTATCTTTGTTGTTCGTAATAAACCTAATCTTACATGTTTGAGTGAAAATCAGTTGCTTCTTATTTTTTATTCAACTGTAATTAAAAACAAAAATTTGGTTTTTTTTTTTTGGCATATTACAGTATCTCCATGAAATGAGTAACGACTAGTATTAGAGCATGTTAAAATGTGAGAAAACATCAGAATTAAATGTTTTTATTTCATAGTTTTCACATATTTTATCAGTAAATACATGTGTCTTTGCTTAGTGGATAACTCCATAAAAAATAGCTTCATAAAAAATGTTCAGTCGCATAGTTTTTTTTAGTGCCCGAAGAGGAATTAAAAACCCTTAGTAAAAAATCTTGATCAGCATAATAGAAGAAAAATCTAAGTATATGACGTTACGGTGTGGTTGAACTTTAGTTGTCTGTCTGAACTCTTTACATTTATGATTCAGGTCCTTATTTCTCCAGTCAGAGTAGTTCAAGAAAAAAATATAAACTCTTTTACCTTGAACTTGTACTTGTCTCTAAACATAACATCATATATAAAAGCCATGAGCATGTGCTTCCTCTACTGATGCAGAGGAAATGTAAGAAAAATTTAGGTCAAACAAGATATTTTTTCATGCGTAATAGTATCCAAGCATTTTATCTGGTGGTGTAAAAGTGTTCCCCAGCCCAAAGAGAGAGAAACTATCTATAGAAAATAAAAAAAGAGTCTGGACAACAAAGTAAAGAAGACCAAGACAAATGACACTAACTTAGGCTACATTCACACAGCAGGTCTTAATGCACAATTCGGATTTTTATGTGAAATCTGATTTTTTTTCTGTGCTTGTTCATGTTACAAATTAAATGCGACTTCTATCAGTTCTCAGTATGAACTCAATGTGACCTTGAAGTGACCCACATGCACAAAAGAGGTCCTGACGTCACACTGGACCACACAGACACACTGTGTTTACAGAAATAAATATGGAGGTGTTGTGGAAAATTGTAGTCCTCTAATATAATCAATTAATAATATAATCAAGAAATAGGAAGATCAGTGTCTTTATAAAAGGTTTAATGTGGATCCACAGATACAAGTCCCACAGAGGTGACAAGCAGTCTGATGGGAGAGCACAAAAGCATAAGTCACCAACTTCTTTCTTATACCCCTCTGAATTACCCGTGAGACAATTTGAGATAACACACATTCCCATCTCCCAGAAGACAAAGCATGGTGACCTTAGTCTACTGTGGGCTTAGTATAGGTCACTCTAAGCTCAATGATTTTATAAATGTGACACAGAATATATGCAGAATACAGAATATGTAATATTGCCATAACAGGAAGTCATCTGGTATCAGTGTGTGGCACTAATAAAGTTTGTCTAAAACCGAAGTCAGCACCAGTCGAATAATTTTAAGTATTAGATTAAAAAAGAGCAGAGCCATGCTTTTTGCTGTGGCTGCTACGTGTGTACGACGCAGTATTTGAACGTGGAGTCGGAATCAGGAGTGGTGGGATAGTGAGGTTAGTCACTTCACTGGCACAGACTTCATTCAGAATTTTACAATGACAAGAAAAACCTTTAACTATATCTGTGACCGCTTCTCCAACAAGACACCCTCATGATATGACACTCATCTTCGTTGATTTCAATAACATAAAGGTCGGATAAATGCAACCTGGCCGTTCAGACTGATGTCACAGTGCAAAATCTCTGATATGTATCGGATTTAATAGTAATTAGATTAGATTAGATTTTTGTAGTGCTTTTCTAGACACCCAAAGCGCTTTACATAATTGATCTATTATTCATTCAGTCTCACATTACCCTGCTGGTGGTGGTAAACTACACCTGGGGGAAGCTAACGGAAGCGCGGCAGCCAATTTGCGCCGAACGGCCCCTCCGACCACCAAACATTCATACACTGCAAATTATTTGGTTCTTACCAAGATATAAAACCTTAGATTTAGAAGTGTTAGATAAATTATCTTGTTTTCAGAGTTAATTTCTTATTTTCAGTGTTCCATCCATCTGTACAAATGCTTAGATTTAACATCTGAATTCAAGAATTCTTGTCCAGTGAAATTCTCTTGCTGCATGGACAGATGTTTCACTTGTTTTGAGGAGCTTTTTCCTCAGATTTAGTGCTTTTATCTTGTTTTTAGACACTCCATTTTTTTGCAGTGTACACCAGTGTGAGTGGCACTGGAGGCAAGGAGGGAGAAGTGTCTGGCCCAAGGACACGACCGACTGACTAGGACAGAGCTGGATTTGAACCTCCAATAACCTTTGGTTATTGGATGACCTGCTTTACGGCCTGAGCCAATGGTCACCCCATGTTAGGAGCACATATGACAGTGGTCTGGGTTGGATCAGTGCTGTTCAGACTGGCTTTAACAGGTCAAATAGTGGCAAAAAAAAAATCAGATTTGGCCACATTTAGCTGCATCTAAACGTAGCCTTATTGTACTTAAATGCAGACTTGAATCTAATGCTGAATTAAGAGAAGCAGAGCATCTTTCTAGGCGGCTCTAACTCATTGCAGAACATCTGCTGGTACTATCAGACAGCCAGACTGCTGGGAACACCTGGCGTACATGTTCTAATTACGATGCTGTTTGAAGTTAATTTTACTCTCGTCAAAACTGATGGTAAAAGCACGATTCCTTCATTGCCTATGTTGATTCCTTTAGTCCTGACTAAAATGTGGAGCTCAGAAAACCAGCAGTTGTACAGTTTTCTACAGAGCTACTCCACGTCACATTTTCTAAAGGTTAGTGAAAATTCCAGATTTATCCTGTACAATGATCTGTTTCCACTTTTTTTTTAATAACTTGCTATTTTTATTACTTTTTTCCAAACATATCACATCATAACACATCCAATATTAACATTAGAGCATTGTTAAATTACCCACCCTCCCATTCACCCATCTGTAACTATCAATATAGTGTCTTTTTATCCTGTACACATCAACTTTGAGTATCCATACATATAATATACACATACACCATGAATATCCACACACATACAGACATAATGTATGTGACCATTGTCTTTTCAGTATGAATCCTCTTGGTATTTAGTCTTTGAAATCTAAAGATTCCAGGCATTTGCTCCATTTTAAAAGATATTTTTCGGTTTTGTCCTTCATCCTATATGACATTCTTTCATATGCTGCTATTTTTCCCGTTTCTGGAACGGAGCCTCTCCATACTGTATTTCTTCCATCCAGTTCCTGTTCCTTCATATCCACAGCAGGAACATAACATTACTGTTGCATACAATATCACGTCCTACTTTAAATGTCTGCGCCACATATATTATAACTGAGTAGAAATAGCAGCTACAATGTCCCAGAAAAAAAAAAAAAATTAAGAAACTTCATTAAAATGCTGCATGCAATAGACGCCTGATATTACGACTGACGGTTGCAACTTATTTCACACAGTTCATTGAAAAGAAGGTTATGATCTTCACTTTACTGTGCAAGCTTGCATTTGCTCTGTGCCAAGAGCTTGTAAAAGAGCAGAAAGTGTGCTAATGTATTCAAATGGTCCAAATCGAGTCTATGTAGTGCAGCCCAATTGGATCTTTAGTGGGTTGGACCATTAAAGTAAAAGCATCATGACTTATAAATAATGACAACTTCTTCACTTTGTTTTAGTGTACTACTGGTTTGAACTCTACACCGTAAAAAGTAAAACATTGAATGACTTAAAAATTTTTCTTCAATAGGTCACACATAAAAAAAAAAGTAGCTGAGTGAACCAAATTCAATGACATTTAATTACATTCAATATAATTTAATTTGATTCACTCAACTAATTTTTTTTTAGTGTGACCTATCGAAGAAAAATTTTTAAGTCATTCAATGTTTTACTTTTTACAGTGTACAAACCAAGCCAGAAATCTTGGTGTAATTATTGACTCTGAGCTGAATTTTAACAATCATTTCAAAGCTGTTACTAAGTCTGCCCATTAGCACCTGAAGAACATCGCTAGAATCAAGGGTTTTCTGTCCAAACAAGACACAGAAAAACTTGTTCATATATTCATTTTCAGTAGGTTAGATTATTGTAATGCTGTCTTCACAGGTCTAAACAAAAAACAATCAGGCAGCTGCAGCTGATCCTGAACGCTGTTGCCAGAGTCCTGACTAATACCAAGAAACTGGACCACATCACACCGGTCCTCAGATCAATACATTAACTTTCTGTGAGTTAAAGGATACAATTCTAAATCCTACTCCTGGTACAAAGCACTGAACAGCCTTGGACCCAAATCCATCCTAGACTTGTTAGTTCCCTCTGAAGAATCCAGACCCTTAGGTCATCAGGGACAGATTTACTGTCTGCTCCCAAAACCAGAACCAAACAAACTGAAGCAGCTTTCAGTCCATCTGCTCCTCACCTGTGGAACAAACGTCCTGAACACTGGAGCGCAAACTGTTAGCTCATTTACTGAAAACACTATTTTTTACTGCAGCTTTAACTGAAACTCTTAAATAATATATCCTAAATGTACTTTAAAATCACTTTTTATTTATTTTAATTAAAATTTAGTCTTTTTTATGTTTTTATATTTTAACTTTCTCTTTTTATACCTCTCATGTGATGCTTTTATGTTTTATGTAAAGCACTTTGAATTGTCCTGTACATGAAATATGATATACAAATAAACTTGCCTTAGTGCAATAAAAACATTAAATTATGAAAATATTTATATTTGCAATCTATCCTTTCCCAAAAAACGTGAATAACCTGAAAAATACTAAATTTTGTAAGAAAAAATAAGTGCAGTTTTCACAATATTATGCCTCAAGTCATCATTTTGCACATGTGCGTTACAAATAATATTACTCAAACATTTAGTAACAGGTATAATATTGTTAAAAATTTAGATTTTGGAACTAAAATAAAAACAAATTTTCATTCAGATTCTCATTTGCGCAGGTCATTGTTCTTCTTGATCACTCTTTGAGGTTCAACCGGACTAGTTTTCTTTCAAAAGATCAATTCTAGTCCAGTTGAACCTATAAAAATGGGGTTGTCCCTATTTATAGGTTACAGGCTGTTAATTTACTTTAGATCATATTGATCTGAATGTGGAACCTGAATTCAAATGAGTTCAACGCCTTTGATTGCTAATATCTTAAGTGTAATTTTTGCACTTTACAAATTCATCCTGTGGACGAGATTGGACCTTTTGATGGGCCACTTTTGGTCCCTGAGCCACATATTTATGACCGAGTACATCATGAAATACAAATGATTGTTACCAAACCCATGTAATGTTCATATATGTATTAAAGGCAATACCTATGAACAGTTCTGCTTGTGAAGATTCAGTCCTGCGTTAAATCACTATTGTTTGACAGTTTAGTCACCACTGCAGCGCAAGTATTCATCAGCCCATTAAGGCTTAAGGAAGATATAAAAGCAGCTAATGAATCACTTCACTTATCTCCTATTAATTTAAGTGAGGCCAACTGAAATGTTACATCTCTGTGTAACAAATGTACCGTGCTTTTAATGGAACCATCTGAGCTTTGCATGCATGAAAGGAAGTGCAGTAAAGAGTGTACTTGCCGTGTCACCTTCAGCATTTTTATGAAGAAACTCAAAAGGCAGCCTACTTTTTTTTGGTGTGGCAGATAGTGACGTACAGCTGTGCAAAAAGAGTAAGAGAGAGATCAGTGTGTTGGAGTAGCTGGACTTAACTATTACACTGCAAAAAAGGGGTGTCTAAAAACAAGATGAAGCACTAAATCTGAGGAATAAGCTCCTCAAAACAAGTGAAGCATCTGTCCATGCAGCAAGAGAATTTCACTGGACAAGATTTGCTGAATTCAGATGTTAAATCTAGAAATAAGCATGTGTACAGACGTATGAACACTGAAAATAAGAAATGAACTCTGAAAACAAGATCACGTATCTAACACTTCTACATCTAAGGTTTTATATCTTGGTAAGAACCAAATAATTTGCAGTGTAATAATGTAAACAAACTATTTACAAGCAGGATGTGTTTTGTTGGGGTTCTCCTCCTTTGGTTTTTACCCGGGGGGGGGGCAAAACCAACCCATTAAATAACAGCAGGTGGTGACAGTTTTCTTACACCTGTATCCTACATTAACCCTTTCATGCAAGAAGTTATGAGAACATATTTATATTTTAACATAAAATATTTTTTCCTGATTGTTTTTATTCCTCTTTGAGCACAAAAAAAAAAAAAAAAAGGATTGAAAGATTTTTTAAATTAACTTATTTTTCATGGAGTTACAAAAACCATGAAGCTAAGAAACATGTATTTAATGGCACTAACAGTCACCGGAACTGAACTGTGGGCAGTCTCACAATTCGCAAATGCCCCCATGCAGCGGGACACTGTAAAGGGGAGGGTAAATGTAGAAAATTCATGGGGCCCAGCATTTGTGGAGGGACCATAGAGTATTGGAGGGGGGTCCAGTGGATACAGTTTAGAAGTTGTGAAAAATTTCATTGTATAATAGAAGACTAGAACCCAGAAGTTGGATGTTGAAAGTGTGTAAAGTTTCACGTTAGTAAAGCCACATTTACACCCTCCCCGTGTACCACCAAAAAAATCCAAATCACACCCTGTTTACAGCTGTAATTCATTTTCGCTCTTGTATAGTGATTCTAAGCCTCACATAACCTTCAGACCCTGAAGGCTTCCAGGTGTATTCACAATCAGAAGATGTAAACGGTGAATGTAAATCCTATGTGGTGTGCCCACCCTTAACAGAAACTGCTTTGTGCTACTTTGCTAGAATTGCATTGTGACTGTTTCAGCAGCTCTGGTGGTGAGAGGGAAGCCTTTAGTCACGGTCTGAGTAATCTGTTTCTATGGTGGGTGGCTGCTAGACTCTTTGATTGGCTCTTTTTAGCAGGCTTTTGGTAGACCCACACTAAAGGATGCGGGGCCTCAGAGAGTCCATCAATAGCTGTCTGAGACTTTGTTCCTTCTGTCTGAATTAAATGTGTTGTTTGGGTGTCAGAAAAGAACCAAAACATAACGAATATACAAAGTTATGAGCACGAGACGTTGAGAAATGTGTAGAAATGGGTTAAAAGTGCATGCATGTGTGTGTGTCGTGTGTGTGTGTGTGTGTGTGTGTGTGTGTGTGTGTGTGTTGTGTTTGCATGTAAGTGTTTGGGTTGAGTTCAAAGGCAAACAGCAGCTGGGAATAAAATGGAAGTGTGTCTTAATTATGCTGTCTTTTTGCTATAGGCAGATTTTCTAGAACAAGAAATTTGACCTCGGGCAGCATTACAGTTATGCTAATTTTTGTCTGCAGTGGGAAATGTGAAATCCTACTCTCAGTGCCCTGTCACAGTAATTTAAAATCCCTAAGTCTTCAGGCCGGTTGGGGTCCTTCTGAAAATTTCGTTCAGCAGCTGCCATTGTGACTTGTGCTATTGGAGGCAGGTCTTCACAAGAAAGAGAAAGAAGGAAGAAGTGGAGGGGAAAGAAGGAGAGAAGCGACAGAGACGCAGCTCATTTTCCGTGCAGGGTAAAAGGCTAATCTTCCTATTCCCACTCTAGTTCCTCGGTCAGTAGACAGTTGCTGTAATCCAGTGTGGCACACATTTCCACATACAGGAGTAACTGCTGTAGGGGCCCTTAATGCATCTGGCTCCCTCTGACTCAGATTGACAGGTCACCTTTTTAGCATTTTTTTCCCCTTAAATCTGAGCCAAATGTGAAGTTAAGACACATAAGGGAAGATCAGTCAGAAGTGATGAGGATCAGTATCAACTTAAGCCTTTTAAAGATCATTTTGTTCACAGGGACAAGCCTAGAAACATCAAAAAATCTAACAGCGTACTTATATTGGCCCACACACTGGCGTGATCAGATCACATGGTGTCTTTAAAGTGCCATAACAAAAAACCTCTGTCCCATGGAGCGCTGCCGTCAACTTTACTGCAAAGCGTGGATTTGAAACTCTCTCCCAGTTTTTATTTGGCGCTGACAGACCACGGAAAACTGGAGATATGATTGTTTTAATTTGATAGTAGAAAATCTGTTTATCTGAGCATAAATGTGCACTTATGCTGGTAGGATGGGATGGCAGGTGTTGCATTTCTGTCCATATATTCACCATTTTACAAACTGAGAAAAGTGGATAAATACTATTTTTTCCAATTCGAATTTGATGATTTATGTGTAATTTTTGGCCCAATATGTTAATGAAGTAGGCTATAGTGAAATAATAATTATCTCTTCATATTGTAACGTCTAAACCCATAACTGATGACCCCCATGCAGAGGTTCACACAGAGGTCAGGGTAAAAGGAATTACAGTTTATTATAGATAAACAAGAACAATTAAACACAGTTGATATTTTCTTGTTTTTCTTGAAGGGGAATCCAAAACTGGTGTCAGGGCACGGGCCAGGGGTCAAAAACCAGGAGGACAGGAATATAACCGCGACAGTACTCAGGGGGATAATGCAGGCTCTGGTCAAAGCACAGGCAGAGGTCAGTTCGCAGGCAGGCAAAGATCGGTAATCAGACAAATGGGGGTTAAGCATTAGCCAAATACTGTAGTGAGCAAACAGTCCAATATCCAGGGAATCCATCCAAGAGGCAAAGGTATCCAACGGGGAGAAGGCAGGCTCAATGGTCCAAATACACAAGGCGGTCAGGTTAAACAGGGATCAGACAAAAGGCTCGGTGGTCAAAAGGCAGAAACTGTCAAGGCTTAGAAAGTCAGGCAGGAAACAAACCCTGGTTGGCAAACACTCGGCGGAAACTTACAAACTGGCAACGAACATGACAAGACACAGGGCTTATATACGCAAAAGCAGAGGGATTGACAATTAGACACAGGTGAAACACATAAGGCAGGTGCAGGTAATCACACAGGCAGGAAAGTAAGGGGGACAGGAAGTAAAGACAACAGACATGGCACAGAAGGAAGACTAACAAAGTAAAACAGGAAATGACAAGTCAAACATGAAAAGACTAATCTCTTGACCCAGATGTGACACATATAGATGAAGTTGTGCTGAAAAAAAAAAAAAACAGATACCAAGCATGGGCATGTCAAACATTTTTTATGTGGTATATAGAGACAAAAGTATTAAAAAACAGACAAAATAGTCTCCTCTTAAAGGATTAAGGCCAATGGTCTAAATGCACAAAAGATGCACAGAAGACCAGAATCCTGACACACATACATACATAGGATGCATAGTAGCTATACACTGATACCACTTTTTTCCAGACTGAGTTCAAGTACTTCCATTTGATTACTTGGTACTAGTAGTACTGGTAGTGGTAGTGGTACTAGTAGTGGTACTAGTACTCATGATATGAATACTTAATAATACCATTACAGTTCTTAGTTACTTTTGAAAATGTGCTTTATTGTCGTTGTCATTACTCTGATGTTACGGACTCCAAACAATAAAAAAATGAACTGGCTCAAAGGAAAAGGAAACCCCAACATAAGAGAAGGACACCATGGAACTTAAATGATTTAAGGGATTTGATTAATCAAGCAAATACAATCAGTATCATAAAGAATTAAATAATTTATAAAATAACAACTAAAATGCAAATACATACCAAAATGAACTCAAAGAACCAAAAGGACCTGGAGATGTCGGCAGAAATCAACAAAATGGAGGGAGATGGCAGGCCACCCCCTATAAGGACATAGAAACTGCTCCCCCCTAACTGAAAACTCCTTCTAACTAAAACTACGAATGAAAAGATTGACCACCGGCCAGCCCAGGCCAAACTAAATGAAATTAACTTAAATGCTAACTCAAAGAAAACAAAGGCTTTCTAGCCCAACTCTCAAGCTGTGTCCCTGAGGTGTTGCTGTGTCTGGGTCTGAGGAGGCATTCAGCCAAGTGGCTTTGGTAGAGCCCAGGCTGACAATCAAAGCAGCAGGAACGTCAAATAAGCTGCAGGTGTATCAGCCTGATTGGGAGAGAGCCACAGACAGAATTAAGCAGTGTATGATGTCATGGCCCCACGCAACACCGACTGTACGAAAGCACTGCTACTGACATTTAATGTGTTGGAATAAGAGGTTCTCAATCAATCCACCAGGGGGCACCGCTCTTAATTAACCATACTGGACAAATACCACGAAGAGTAAAGATTTTGAAGAAGAAGAAGGTCAATAATAACAAACATGGCGACAACAGAAGTAATACTAATGTGGATGCTAATATTGACGATGATGAGGGTAGTGTTTAGGGCTGCACAATATATCCCAAAAATATTGTTATTGCGGTAATTGAGTGTGCAAAGCCGTGCAATATTGTCTCTTCTTTTCTTTGTCTGAACTTTCTGTTTTCCACACCATGGGGTACCACAGTGGTTTTCTCTATCACTCTAACATGCTAGT
>JAQQZY010000010.1:4127515-4141612 GCA_030068375.1 Ostorhinchus rueppellii | reverse complement strand
ACCATGGAAATGCTGTCATCTTCTACAACATTGATTCACCAGTAAAACCCATGGAGTTGGATCAGTGACAGTGGATGAAGACGCTTGTTTTTACACCGAGTTATTGATATCTTTGGTGAAAAAGTCACTTTTTCTTCAGTTTTCTCTGTTTCTGATATAATGATCTTCAACTATAATCTAAGCTTTTATGAACATCTACATGATCTGTGAATTAAATATAAGAAAATATCTGATTTTCTTTGAAAAACACAAAATACAGAGAATATGACAAATGGTGATAAATCAGTTAAGAAAGATTAGAGACTTTCGAGCAGTTCTTGCTGAATTGGTTCTTTCATTACTGATGTACTTGACAAGTGTTTTTATTTTTTGCTTTGATATTTTTTAAAATTTATTTATTTTTCCTAAACTTTACAAAATGCTTTGTGTATCTGCTTTGTCATTGGCTGTTTGTATTCATGAAATGTTTTATTTCCTTTTGCTCGAAATGAAAAACAAACAAACAAATGGAGACAAATTAATTTAGGAACTGCCACAGAAGTAGCCCTGGGTCTTTATGGGTTAATACAGAGAGTGAAGAATGCCTAATGTGTGGTCTAGCTTTACTAAACCAGCATTGATGGACATGTCTATTTCTATTTCCATCTAAAGTTAACTGAATTGTACATCAGTGCATGGCTATTAAACTATTCTGCTGTCAACTATACAGAAAAAACAGTATCCTGAAAATACTGTGCAGTCTATTGTCACCAGCAGAGATAAAAAAAAAAGATATATAATTGACACATTTGTCTGCTCTCTACTCTCCTGTCATTTTAGTCTGGTTCTGTTTGTGTGCTATGCACTGATATATGTACCACGGGATCACTGTTTTATCCTCCTGTGTTATTGTCCCAGCCATTTAAGCTGAAATTGGTTTTGATATTGTTGTTTTTGTTGTTAGCCATTCCCTTCAAGTGCATTAAATCAATAGAAAGAAGACTATTATGGAAATGTGCAGAGTATAGAGCACAGATGTGCACATTTATACATGAAGAATTGAGGTGTTCAGACTGTAACTTCTTACTTGGAACCTCTAAATTTATAGTTGTAATATAGTCATGCTTATGCAAAATATATTTAAGGATCTAATGAGCAGCATGTCTGCATATCTCCATGTTTCTCTAATGTTACTGCCCGGTTTATTATTGCTATCCAATTGTTTTCCAGTTCACATCACATCTATCGTGTAACATAATGTAGAGCAACATTTCTTTCAGAATTTGCATAAGTATTTTAAGGTTGCAAGTGTGTCGGAACAGGACGCAGTACAAGGAAGAACTGCTGTTGGGAAGGGATGGCATTGTAATTACCCCGTGTGTCTGCATTACTCTAAGTGCTGCAGACTTTACATCTTAAATATTCACAGTCTTGATGCGAGGTGAGGGAGGAGAGTCGGAAATTACCAATTGGTTTGAATAAGTCTCGGTGTGTCTGTTCGTTGGGCGCTAGCTGCTGGCACGGGGGGCAGCTGGAGAATTCACTTCAAAGCTGTGATAATAACCCAGCTGTATGTTTGGGTTTCAATGGAGAAGTCGAATGAATGAGACGATGTGTGAAGTGCAGCAGCAGTCGCACTGGATCGACATTTTCCTCCTGCCAACAAGCTCTCAGCTGTAAACCCCTGCCAGTCGGGCTGTATTTGAACTCATGTTTCAAGTCATCTCTAGGTCATTGAGTTCAAAATATGAAGCTGCAAATACAGCAGCACCACATAGATGAGGACTATTATTAAAAACGGCAAAAAAGAAAGAAAAGGCTGTGATTTAAGGGAGGAATTTGCAACGTGTGTGTGTTAAAATCTCAAATCTGGCCTGTTAAATATATTGTTGACTTACACATGCACTTATATCAGTCAATGAAATTTAGTGAAATCACTTTATTCAGTGTAAGAATTCTAACTGTACATATTTGAAACTACTTCACTGCAATTAAATTACATGATATGAATAAGGGTTACTGAATACAATTTTAATATATTACCTCAACATTAAACATGCCCTGTATTCCACTACCCACGCAATACATAAACATTTGCACCCTGATCCACATGTAAACAGAATTAATTTGCAAAATATGACATTTTGTTTGTATCCATGTGGACAGAGAAAACGTAGTGGACCCCAATATGTGTATGAACATTTGTTGACTTTTGTAATGAACATGTACTTGAAACAACAAATATATATGTTAAGATGTATAAATCCGTGACTTACCAGGAGATTGATGTTAACATATCCGCATTTGGGGGATTGATCAGACCGCACCTGAGTAAGTGTAGTGGCAAAATCTATATAAAACACGTGATTCCAGGTACAACAAACCCCGCCCCTCACACATATTGTAGCTTATTTTGGCATCAATTCAGCTGATGTCATCATGTCTGTGTGTGGTAATGTCAGCAAATCAACTGCCTCTATATATGTGCCAAGTTTGAAGTAAATTGAAAGAAAATGTATATTTTTATAAAAGTGTGAACTTTCGCCCATTATAAGTAAATGGAGAAAAAAAAAAAGATTTAAAAAAATTCATAAAAAATTGAAACTTTGACTTTCTTTTCCCAAAATGTAACCACATCTATTCTTGGTTACTGGAAATCTATAAACCAAATTTGGTATGAACTCAACCATTAGTTTTTGCTGCTGCAGACATGAAATTTCGCCAATTTTAAGTAAATGGGGGAAGTTAAAATTAAAAAGTCGTAAAAATTTTAACTTTGACCTACTGTTCCCAAAATATGATATCTTTTCTGTGTCGCTGGCAATCTATAAACCGAATTTGGTAGGAATTCAACCAATAGTTTTGTTACTAGAGTGTAAACAAACAAACAAACCCAACAAAAACAATCCCCCTTGCCTTTCCTTTAGGGTAATAAGGAATTAACTTCAGCACCCTAACCCAACAGTTAACGTCATGTATGTTTATGACTCAATTTCCTATTGCTTTTCATCATTATGACTGACTAAAACTTCTGCTACATCCAGTAATATCTGGATTGAAGGTTAACTGGCTTTATTGACCCTGGGGGAAAGTCAGTGTCTGCATTTTGTTCGTGTTATTTTATTGGAAGCTCCAAGAATAAGTCCAGATTAGTTTCGGTCTCATTTTTTTATAAATTTAATCAGACTTGAGGTGATCCCAAACAGGATACAACATACTCAGTACTGAGGAGCCACACCACAGAGGAAAATGAGTCCTGACATTTCAATGCAAATGACTTTTATACCCGAACTACAGTATAAATTGACCCCCAACAAAGGGCTGGCACTGTGGGCGAGGTGGGCGGGGCCACCAAAAAGATAAGATAATGTTTGTTATCTGACTCCCAAGTCAAACCGATGTGACACCCCAACTCTGTGAAACGCTGATAGTGTGTTTGCATCTTATCTCTGCTTAACATACTGATAAAAACTTTAAACTAAAACAGGTAACCATAGACCCTTTTCAGGTGACGTCATACAACCGCCATTTTGAGAGTTGGAGGGTAAACAAACTTGAATAATACATTGAAGTCAATACAATGGAATTCACACAGTCTCTAAAAAACCTACCCAAAGTGCAGATGACAGATGTACAAAGGCCCTTTCTGTCACTCCAGCCTCTAAACTGAACAAGGGACATACATTTTTCATTGAACACTGTGTGTTTAATTATGAGGGTAAGTGTTTTTGTTGTAACTCTGACGTTAGTGAACATGCTAGGCTAATGCTAACTGAATGTAGTACTTAAGTGTTTCACTGTGTGTTTCACCATAGGACTATAAAAGGACAACTTAGGGTTAGATAAGTTAGACAACTTCGGTCGACATCAACATAAGGTTCAATTGTTCAAGCTACCTGATACCTGTTAATACCAAAGACGTGATATTTTTTGGTGCTTGTGTAGCAAACTTCAAGCAGAAAGTTAGCGGCTAACAGTAAGCATATGGGGGAATATTTCTAAACTGTGTTTTTAACAACTGAACATGCTCCAAATCTTACCCCAAAACGTATACAACATCAGAAGACAGCCTATAATTCAACACTGTGGTGTTTGTGATGCATATCAACTAAAAACAATGTTAAAACAGTATGTTCGTTCAAGTAGCAACCTACCAGTTTCTTTACATCCTTCTGCGCCACTCGCCCAAAAGAGTCAATCATCGAACATGCGTCTGCTCCCTCTGCATGCAGTTGTAAACTAGAATTTTCTTGAAATAGATTATATTCCAGGATTATAGCTTTAATTTACAAACTTTATGACCATGTAACAGCCTTATAATGTAATGGAAGATTAGCAACCCTCCGAGGATTCTAAACCGGAAGTTGTCAGACACAACCGTGAAAAGGACCTATTAAACCTGGTCAGAAAGAGCTCACAACTAACATCATTGAAATAAAACAGTTTAAACAAATGAATCCCATAACAAACATTGTCTACTAAGTAATGAGATAATTTATCCTAAAACATCAATGTCTGAATTAAAATAATATTTCAATTTTCCCTATGCTAATACGTAGCACCTAGCATTAGCACTTAGCATTTAAACAGTGCACTGTGATTGAATGCCCTCAGGGACTGACTCCAGATCAGCTTTGGTCAAAGTCACTGACAGGACGTCAATCACTAATCGTATGTGTGATTGTTTATTCCAACAGGGACAAGTCTGAATGTCATTTATTGTGGCCTGAAGCTTCTGTAGTTGTCAACAACTAATATTCACCGCCTCAAACAAATTGAAAGGAACATTCATGCACGCTAACCACACTTTTCCTGACATCAAGATAAACATAACAAAGAAAGTTTCGTGCCCTGGTCATGGAGTCTATCAAATCATATTTCACCACAGTATGTCTGTCCCGGAGGCTGGACAGGATTCTGACAGAGACACAGAGCTCGCCATCAGCAGATGTTACTAACCCCCCCTCCCTCATCCCTCACTCTATAACTCACTGCTGCATACAAAGCACAGTATTACAGAGTTACACATTAGTTTATGTTGAGTTGTAAATAATTTAGTGGGTAAAAGACATTCACTCTTTGTTATAGTGTAAATCCTCAAAATGTTAACACAGTCTTAGACAAAGCTTTTCAGTCACCAGGATGACAGACACCTTCTGTGCTCAGCTCCTCTCCATCACCATAATTCAGTCCTTATCGTGTTTAGTTCTTTCTCCTTCTCTATTTTGCATAAAATAGCATGGGGATCATCAGTAATAACTTTATTGTCAATGTCATATTTGTCAAAATTACAACAACATTCAATCTCTGAGGATACAGTCGCTCACAGATTGTACCGTACATTATTGTATCCTGACGGTCATGAAGAGTGTGTCTGTGTCCTGTTTAGATGCTTTCCCACTGCTATCATCAGCTCAAAATGAATCGGGCTCATACTAAAAGTTGTATAGTCATGCAGAACTCCTATTGGTCAATCCACTGTGATTGTGTTAGTATGTACAGTTATGCTCAAAATAATAGCAGTGTCTTCAAAAAGGTGAGTAAATGCCAAATTATTCAAATAGATTGTACTTTAATCACTTTTTCCCAATTGTCTTGCTTTGAAATAGAGTTTCAAATGTCCCCAATGCATTTGGGCTCATTAAATTTGATTATTTTTCACAGAAAGTGAAGAAATGTGATGTCAAAAAAATAGCAGTGCTTACATAGACTAGTATGTTTGGGGTCACCGAGTTGTTGACACATCCACTTCAAAGTCATTTCTTCTTCAGCATCTGAGAACATGACCCTCTTCCAGTATCCTGATGTACTTCAGCTGATCCATAATCCCTGGTACGCAGAAAATGGGACCAACACAACAGTACGAAAAACATCCCCATATCATGACGCTTGAACCACCATGCTTAACTGTCATTATTGTGTACTGTGGCTTGAATTCTGTGTCCAGGACGTCGGACAAACTGTCTCTGACCCTTAGGCCCAAAAAGAACAAACTCACATACACAGTGAAGACAGTTTAGCATGGTGGTGCAAGCATCATGATATGGGGATGTTTTTCGTACTGTTGTGTTGGTCCTATTTTCTGCATACCAGGGATTGTGGATCAGTTTGAGTGCATCAGGATACTGGAAGAGGGTCATGTTGTCAGTTGCTGGAGACGAAATGTCTTTGAAGTGGATGTGTCAGCAACACAGTGACCCCAAACACACCAGTCTATGTAAACACTATGTTTTTGACATCACATTTCTTCACTTTCTGTGAAAAATGATCAAATTTAATGAACCCAAATGCGTTGGGGACATTGAAAACACCATTTCAAATCAAGACACTTGGAAAAACATCATTTAAGTACAATTTATTTGAATAACTTTGGCATTTACTCACCTTTTTGAAGATGCTGCTATTATTTTGAGCGTCGCTGTATGTGTGTCATAGTGTCACAGCAACACAAACCAAACAGATTTGAAGCCTACACAACTATTTTCCCAACAGAAAATATATATTACTATGACATTTTTGGGGGGTTATTTATAACTTGGAGTTTCAAATCTCCTCTTTGTGTGTGTTTGCCCAGTTTGTTGCCACAGTCACAATGAAGATGTTGTCGCTATGACAACCAGTCACTCTAAAGCAATACTGTACCTGCGCTGGAAATGCAATATACTGGAGGAAATAACTGAACCAAACTGTGCTGAGTTGAGCTGATACTGGCAGTGGAAAAGCAGCATAGTAAATAGAAGTTATGGACTGTAGTTTAGTTCATCATATTATGTGAGTAGCGAAGCCTCGACACTGCGAGTATGAACAAAAAGCAAGAATATCTGGGAGATCTACTGTGCAGCTTTAGTGACATGACACTGTGTAGTGCTGCAGAAAGTGCCTGGAAAGTTTGATAGAAAGCACACCTCATGGCTAAAAAAAAAATAGCTGTAATGGCCAAACACATTTTAGCTTCAGAGTTAATAAGTTGTGAAAGTACCGCTAATGGACGCGAGCTTCTTGCTGTCTTCTACACTCCATACATGCCTACTGTGAAAGAAACATTCAGACTCACTTTAGATTTTTATTTACTCAAGTGTGAGACGGGACGTTATACCCCTAAAACTGAGCTGCAGTGTACTCAGTTAGCCCCAGCACACTCTGCTATTAGTAGAAATTTACAGAGTGCATCGCCGCTGCAGACTGGAAAAAAGTAAATCATGCAGAGGGATCTTGCTAATTGAGTCATCCACATGTTGAATTATGTATTAAGTAGAATCTAGCCCTCACTAGAGGAAGCTTTCCCTGATCAACATTACATTAAGTAGCAGCTCTAGAGAGACTGCATGAGAAAGTTGAACTGTGTCCTCAAACCTCAGTGATGTGGAGATTAATGTGCACTTACTCGTCGGGCATCTCTCTGGAGTACGGCTGTCTGCTGGGATCTACTGCAAGGAAATAGAGCGGGTATAGAGATGTGTGTTTTCATGTATGTTTGCATTTGCACTCACTGTCACGCTGAATCGACTGCCTTCAGTGCATATAATATTTCTCCGTGGTTGTATTTTGGCTTGTTTTCTCTGTTCGTATTTAAAAGTACTTGGATAGTATGAGGTAAACACTCCCAGCCAGCACTCCTCACAGCTGTCTCAGCATCCCTGCAGTGAAACTGAACTGGCAGGTACTGTGCATCCCCAATGAGGAGCCTTTCACACACTGCCACTTTACAGGACTAAAGTGCTTCAGCAGACAAAAATTCTATCTAATTTCATTCTGCTAATTGAAATCCAGACCAGTTTGCCATTTAGCGAAACACTGGGTGTTTTGTTTTTAATTCACCACTCATTTGATCTGTGAATTCCCTTCTGGGTTCTCACTTGGCTCCTTTTTCAACTGGTGATATTGGGGAGAAGCCTAGAAAACAGCCATCAATCCCTCTCCTGTTGTGTCCTTCATGATGTGCTTGTAGTTGTTACTGAAAGAGTTATTTCAGCATCACAGGGAAGGTCAGCCATTGAGCTATTTTCCCCGGTGGCTCTGTGACCATTCTGAACTGGCAGGCAGTGTTAGAGTGTATAATTCTACCTTTCCAGGCTTGTCTTTACTGGAGGTGCTGCGTTTGTACGTGCATGCTCCAGTGACCTTGGCGCAGTGGAGTTAGACGGTGTCTGCAGAGGACTTGAGCAGATGGGTCTGAACCATCCCCTTCAGTTTAGATTTAACCCTTTCATGCATACTGGTCACTACAGTGGACAGGTATTCTCCAGCTGTTCTCTTATATCCATCCATCCATCCATCCATCTTCTGTACCCGTTTTATCCTCACTGGGGTCACGGGGGTCGCATGGAGCCTATCCCAGCATGGATATTGTTTTAGTTTCAGTGGATGCTTATGCGTCATCCCAAACACTGCAATTCATTCCATTACTGTAACTTTGCTGTTCTTGATAAACCCCATCTGCAGTGACATGTTTTAGTGTAAATCAATTGCTAATTGTTATTAGACTGTAATTAACAGTTCTCTCCATGAAGTTGGTAATAACTAGTATTAGAGTATGATAAAATGCGAGAAAACATTAGATTAGCTGCATGAAAAATGTTTTTATTTCATAGTTTTCACACAGTTTATCAGTAAATATATTTCTTTGCTTGAAAAATTAAATGCACAGTGTCCGGTTGAGTGGACATTTTTGCAACTCCATCAAAAATAGGTTTATTGAAAAAAAAAAAAAAAGTTTTTTAATGCTTATAGGAATAAAAAAACTGAGGGAAAAAAACATCTTGATTAAGGTTCTCATAATTCATGCATGAAAGCGTTAATTTACTGATGATGTAGATGTTCTTTAAAGCTCTGGGTCAGTTTAAAGGGTATTATATCAAAACAGAAAAACCAGGGGGAAAAAAGGAACTTATTAGCAAAATATATCATTAACTGGAAATAAACGTTATCTACTACCACTGTCATGCGTCAAATTATATGGGGTGTGCTGGTAAATCAGTGTTGCAGAAGATGACAGTGTTTTCATGTTCATTTTGAAGTCTCTGAATATCCAGATAAAATACATCTGATGCCTCTGAAAAGCTAACAAAGCATATTATCTCTATTAAGTGAGTAATAACTAGTATTAGAGTATGTGAGAAATGTGATAAAACATCAGATTAGCTGCATGAAAAATGTTTGTGTCAGTTTTCACACAGTATATCACTCTCTGATGATGGGTTTATGGGATGATGGTGTCCAGCTGAGCGGAAAAATATTCATAAAAAATTTCAATGGCACTTTTTTTTTATGCCTAAAAATGAAATAAAAACATTCAGGAAAAACATCTCATAATTCATGCATGAAAGGGTTAATGAAACTGAGTTCCTGAAATTATTCAGTTTTTCTGCATGTAGAACATCAGGAGGAATAAACCAAAGGCACCTGTAAAACCATTGTTTGCTCTGTAAAGCTCTTCTCCCTCTAATTGACTGAAACTAAAAGGCCTTTGAGTGCTGGAGTGGTAGAACAAGTCTTTTATTCTTTATCAAACTTGTGGAAAATTTGTTGCCTATTTCTAAAGTTTTGATATTTAAAAGGTCTGTAACTGAATATCTAAGTTGAAGGTGGATTTTACTGACAACTGGGCTTCACCCTACACTTCAGTGAACAATCCACCGTTCTTTTACAGAATCATACTTTTTAATTTAAGTTTGTGATTTTGGAAGTCTGGAACTTTGGTTTTGCATCCCTTCATAGTTGCATTTTCATTGACCACATCACCCAGCCCTAATATAAAATAACTGTTTCTGCATGCTGACACATAACCGCACTCCGGTTCTTTTCATCCTACATCTGGTTCTTCTCTGGCCCCTGTTTTTCTCCCCTTTTCACACTTTATTCCTCCTTTCATGCGTTCTGACTCACCATGCTCACACACGCTACGCACTCATCAGCGGTAATGCTAATGTGAATGGAACGACCAGTCATCTCTAGCCTCTACATCTGAGCCACTGGTTGCCACTGGCAACAAACTTCCTCATCAAAGCTGCCAGAAAAAGTAAAGTGGGTTACTCTGCCAGCTTCCACTTTCCACAGCTGTAGTCAGAGTGGAGTGCTCTTCCACCCAAGTGACTCAAGAAGACACGGTCGTATTTTCTGTGGCATAAGAGGAAAGTTGTCAGTGCGTGTAGCATTTTAATTTTTTCATTATTATGTATGAATCAAACAAAGGATTTATCTTGGTCTTACTCAGTTTTGACTTGAATACTCAATGAGTTTGACACAAATGTATAATTTTGTGTAGCATTAAACACATCTAACTTAAATGTACACACAGTCGGGTCCGTAAGTGTTGGGACAGTGACAAATTCTGCAGTTTTTGGTGTGTACGCCTCCACGGTGGATCTGAAATGAAACAATCATGACGTGATGGAAGTGTGAACTTTCAGTTTTAACTCAAGAGCCTTAACAAAAATGCTGAATTAACTGCATTTTCAGAAGCTCCTCCAGTGTGTTTTTGACTTGAATGGTCCAAAACAGCTCTTCTTCACAAACAAAAGAATTCTGTAATCATTCACTTAAGTTGCATTTTTCCAGGTCTTTTGTTGTTGCTGAGCAACAGCAATGGATTCTTTCTTTTTCAGAATGTACTGAATTGTAAATTTAGTCACTCCTAAAGTTCTGATGAATGAATGCTACCTCTGTTACTTTCATTGACTCCCCTTTGGACCTCATTTAGTAAATTCCAGTGAACAGTTATCCCATGCAAATTCAACATTTGGATAATAAATCTGCTTCCATTTTCAAAAATAACCAGGAAATGGGCCACAACTGGATATGAAGCTGCTCATCAATCCATTGTCCAATTGCTTTTGATCAGCTGAAAAAGGAGAAATTATATTTAATACGGTTCCAAAATGGTTAGTCAGCTGAAAGTCCATGTTTCAGTCACATCAGGTCTTCATTTTAGGTCCAATGTTTTGGTGTACAGAGGAAAAACTTCAAAAATTGTGTCATTGTCCAAATATATACTGCCTGGCCAAAAAAAAAATCGCACGTGCAATATTCCACTGCAACATCTTTGGTTTTGATGATAGAAGACATTCACTGGGATCTACTTCCCCACATAATGCTTATGTAATGTCAAAATAAGGTTCATGATATTTTTTCCATCCATAGTTGCATTCATTTCTGATTATTGATGATGTAGAATCAGGCCGGTGCATCAAGTCTTCATCACATCCTGAATTAGAGTCTGGACTTTCTGTTGGCTAATCCACGTGTGGAAATGATGTCTGATTGTCCCTGAACTATTCTGTCACATACCTGATGATCCTGATCAGTCCTTCATTGTCCACTCTGTTTGACATTAGACATGAGGACACTCACTGCAGTTAGAGTTCAATAACCTGTTCCAGCTCAAATATTATTAACCACTGCAGGATTTACCCATATAAGGATCAGAACTATTTACTGAGTTAAATCCAGTGAATGTCTCCTGGAATCAAAACCAAAGTCAAATATTGCATGTACGACTTTTTTGGGGGCCAGGCAGTGTATGTAGTCCCCAGTGTACTTTTGGACACTCATATATAAAACATATACTAAGCCATGTCCAGAGAGTGCTTGGTAAGTTTGTTAAAGGAGCCAAACCAGAAAATTCAAGACTACATGATGTTTTCAATACTATTCCTCTGAGTAAAAATGTTACCTTCAGTTAACAAGGTTTTAGTTATTTTTGACCCTGTAATGCCAAATGTATCATATTTGATACATGAGTTTTGAAGCCCTCTACATCAGGAGTATCCAATCCTGGTCCTGGAGGGCCAGTATCCTGCATGTTTTAGATGCATCCCTCTTCCAACACACCTTATTCAAATGATAAGCCTATCATGAAGCTCTGCAGAAGCCTGATAATGAGCATCAGGTGTGCTGGAAGAAGGAAATGTCTAAAACATGCAGAATACCAGTCCTCGAGAACCAGGATTGGACACCCCTGCTCTACATGATCGCTGTTATATTTTTTTCTTGTAAAACCTGATGTATACAATTCGATACATACAATATACAGTCCACCAGGGGGGAGGAGCTCATTCACCAGAGGCCTTTCCAGTGACACTAGAAGACTGTTACTAAACAGGAAGGAGGCAGAACTTTGACTACTTTGAAAAAGAATTACTACAGTAATTTGTTAGACATGTTTGTGTTATATTGTGTTTTTGTTTGTTCAGAAATACCAATATTTGAGCACTGAGACCTGATGTATCAAATATGATACAAAAATTTTAATTCATGCATAGAAATTGATATTTAAAAAAATAAATTGGGCTGTTCAGACAGACCAATAAAACAAATACATTTTCTGTCAATGGCTTTTCAGGCTTTACAGAGTTAACTGACTTGTGTACTCTAATAAATAGACAGTCTGTCAGCTTTAAGTTACATAAAAGTCCTTAAGTCAGTTTACGCAGGGCTCCCTCTGGAAAACAGTCTTGCACCAGTGTAACCAGGCCACTCGTGTACGTTACTAATGCCCTTCCCCTTGTGGAATAATGTACATGTTTATTGAATCCACTTAATTATTTAGTCCCAAATTAGTATGAGTGAGGGTAGATGCGTACCAGGAACAGTAGTTATAAAACACATCAGAATCAGATGGCGCTTGTTTAATATTAATGAATGTAAACCCTTTCACTGAACTGGATCTGTAACACTTGTTTTTCGTTTCACTTGCTTTCCTTGTGCTTCATGTTGGTACCAGCGAATTAATGAATCACAGATGTTTGCAATGTTGAAAATAGATAGTGACTTTAACATATGGTATAATTACACAGCAGAATAATTAGGACACTACTTCATATCCTTACTTTCTTCCAGCTGATCATATATAGAATCCAAGTAATTTATGGAGTCTTCTGTAGATGTTTACATAGTAATTTTTTTTTTACTTTACAATGCACATTAAGTCTTAACCTCAGAATAAAAATGACCCAAATAGATGATGCATGCAAAAATGGGACGTAAAGAAGCATAAACACACATTACTGTAATTACAGAATTCCTGTTTTACTTGAATAGTTAATTGACTTTTATGCTCTACATTTTAACACAAATATATGTGCTTTTTGTATTTTCAGAACAGGCTCATATCACTTTAGCTTTAATGTATATGAGAGGTATTAATGAGCTTTATTTTGTATCATCAGGAGTCTTCCCAACATCATCACAACCACCTAATTGGTTGAGACAATAACACGTATAAAATGTTTCTTGGTTTATTCATCTATGCATATTACATATGACAGCAGTGATGACATGGAAACAATATCAAAGACGCAATAGGACAGGGATACTAGACCGTGGAGAAAAGCCATCATGTATTATCAGAAGTTAATTATGCTTTATTTTTACTTGCTTTAACCCATAAAGACCCAAACATCCTCTGGCAACCAAAAGCATCTAGTGATGTAAAATGTTTAATAGCTGTTGATCCATTAATTATATCAATACATGTAAATAATTGGTGTAAAATGCAGTTTCTCAGGTTTTATGGTCATCATATGGTCACCCATTTGGACGTTCAGAGGCTCCTTCATGAACTTGGAAACCCAATTGCCTTCTACAACATAGATTTACTAATAAAACCCATGGAGTTTGACAAATGACAGTGGATGGAAAGGTTTCAGTTGCTTTTCCATTGGACATCTGTACAAAACTTTACTAAATGTTGAAAAAATAAAAGTGCGTATTATCGGTTTTCCCATTAAATCACAAATGCAATAATTTGTTTATTTTCTGTCACGAAATGACATGAGAAGTTATTCCATAAACATAGTGATGAACGTAAATATGGTGTTGATATACAGTATACAGATATATTCATTCTATCCCGTTTTAAATAATAATAATAATAATAAAAAATAGGGTTCCTGGTGTGTCCACACATACTGCACCATGTTTCTTTTAACCCCCTGATGCCTGACTTTATTTCCAATTATTTAAAAAAATAAAAAATAAAAAATTACACTTGTATTTTTGCTTTCTAGTAGATAGTACTAGGGATGTCCCGATCCAGGTTTTCACACCTCCGATCCGATACCGATATTGTTTTGCACTTCCGATCCGATACCGATACTGGTCGATACCGATACCAGCCTA
>JAQQZY010000010.1:4032138-4044566 GCA_030068375.1 Ostorhinchus rueppellii | reverse complement strand
CATACCTGATGATCCTGATCAGTCCTTCATTGTCCAATCTGTTTGACATTAGACATGAGAGGACACTCACTGCAGTTTCAGTTCAATAACCTGTTCCAGCTCAAATCCAGTGAATGTCTCCTGGAATCAAAACCAAAGGTGGTGCAGGAGAATATTGTATGTGTGACTTTTTTTTGGTTGGGGAGTGTATAAAGGTTTAGTAAATAAAAGTATTGTAAAAAGTAACAAAATGACATTGGATCTCTCAATTATTGTGAATACAGAATAGACGCGAACATGTGACAGCCACTTCTCAAAACTGGTATTGTTAGGGTTTGCGTGCATGATTTTGTTATCGAGTCTGTCGAATACAATACCTTCCTGTTGAGGGGCCTCTCCATCGTTGTGTTTATTCTGAGTGTAGTAGGAGGACAGAATATCAACGAGTCCCATCATCTCCTGCTGCAGAGCATTGACTTTGGGGTCCAAGTGCTGCAGAGGTTTACCTTCTTCTGATCCATTCTCTGCACACATACACTCCCACTGCTGATCCAGGAGCCTCTTGACCTTGTTTATGTGGTGGACCACTTCCTCTGTGTCTGTCCCCTCAGATGACGGATGCACAGAACTGACAACAGGCTCCGGACGTTGACTTTTTTGACAACTTGTCGATGTTTCATTATTAAACGAACCTAGACTTCTCACAACAGTCTCGTCTCCGTCCTGTTCTACCACCACCCTCTCTGCGAGGACCCATTCCCCAGGATTCCTCATAAGATTCTCAATCTTTTCATTCTTCCTTCTGCTCTCCTCCTGCTGATCCTTTAGCAGATCTGAGACCCTCTGGAGCTCCAGGCCAGTCTCGTGGAGTTTCTGCTCCAAGACAGCTACTTTGGCCTGGAGGGAGGTCACTGTCAGTAGCTCATCCAGATCTGTACTAGTCCTCCACTCATGTGTGGGATTAGAGTCATCTTGAGTGATTTTGTGATTTAGAGGAAACATGATATGACTTTCGTGCCGTGGGCGTTTGATGTCAGCAGTGTTGTAGTGCGAAGAGGTGCGAGGGTCTGCGATTCCATTCATGGAGGGGGGCTGGATATGTGGATTCATGCCCACACGGAGCCGTTCTCTTTCCTCCTGGAGAATGCAGATCTGAGCCCTTAAGTCTGGAATAACCCTCACTTCCATCTCCAGCTCCCCCACACGTTCCAGCGCTTCTGTGAGTCGTCTCCACAACGCTGAGCAGTCCTGGGACCGGGGGATCTCTGAGCAGTAGAAGACATCTTCACAGGACGTGTTCCTTCCTCCAAGGTGATCCCTTGAACTTCGGAGGCTGCCGGGGTCTTCAGTGGACTCTGATCCCTGTCTCAGTAAAACTGTGAGAGGCAGACTGGAGGCTCGGAGGAGGTGAGGTCTAATGTGTTCACCAAGGGGTTGCTCATCAAACTCTTTTATCCTAGCTTCCATTTCTGCCAGAGATTTGAGCCCTGTGGGGGAAAGAGACGACCTGTGGTCATGTGACCAGGGTGTGTAGCCATAATGATGGGCATCTGACATACGTGAGCCCAGAGCCCCAGTGGACCCCCAGGGACTTGGGCGGTAGCTACTCCCAGTGGGGTTCAGGTGTCTGGGGAGAGTGCTGGCCCGGGTGCCCTTACTTCGGCGCTGAATTGGCACTCTTTTGAGAGTGTTGCCTTTCTCAATGTCATCTACATATTTAAGAAAGTCCAGGTCAAGCCGGAAGCCATATGGAGTTTCCACAGAGTATGGAGGCTTTCCTTTAATCCCATTTTCTGTTGTTTTCTGAACTGTGATATTTCCTGTAAATATTAAAACAGAATTTCACCATCTAATGCAGTTAAATTTGTAAGTTAGTCTGTTTCTGTTAAAGTACTTACCATTTTGTCCTTCCATCATTGTGAGTTCATGAGTTATGGAAACAATTTGTTGTCACATTATTTGGTTAGACTTTGGAATCTGTAAAATAGAAAAAAACAAAAATAACACAGGAAGCACACATAAACATTTAAATGTACAACTGAGTCCAACAACAAGTAGAAACATGATAGGGCATATTTACCAGAAACACAAGTGTTATTTTGTGGTTAGCTCATAAATTAATGACTGTATTCATGATTTCTTGAGGAAGACCGCATCAGATTTGGCAGTACCAGTCGTCACAGAGGTTTCGCTGTGGTATGTTCAGTGGGTGACACAGTCTTAATTTTACAACCAGATGGAAGATCTCCTTGACAAAGCAATCCTTTTTTGTGCTCCATTCACAATCTCTCTCTTTCTCCCACATGGTACAAAGCACAACACGCAAACACTGACTGCTTTTTCTCCCTTCTTTTCCCAAAGAAGTCTGTTTTTCTCACACTCTTGCTACTTCATTTCTTCCATGCATCAGGCAGCTATTATTCAGCAGTGGCAGGCCTGATGTGCACTTGATTACAGCCCTGCAATGCAGGATGAGAGCTGAAAATAACTTTAGACCATTTAGCCCGGCCGCCATGGCCAGCGGAACAAAATACACTCCTACAGACATAAATACAGACGACCATTGTTCTGACTCACTACCTTCCTCCCTTGCAGCGTTTCTCTCTCACTGTGCTGTTGAGCCCTTTTACATTTAATTATTTATTCTTTTTAGTCTTTTAATTATTCAGCTTTTCATATTTAAGAGGTCAGTGCATGTTTATAGTGACATCTAGGGGTAAGGATCCACACTGTAGTAAATCTATACCCTTATGGTAGCCACAAAAAACATAAAAAAGCCAATGTTTGGTGTGTCTTTTCTGGGTTTTTTGGTTAAGAAGATAATACCTCTGCTCCACTAACATTGTAGTTCAAGGTAATGTACCTTAACGTTGAATTCCACCAACCGTAAAATGTAAAATAAATAAATAAATAAAAATAAAAATCCTCTACTGTGAGTGAGAAATGAGCTACTAAGAAACATGGCTGTAGACATAAACACTCCATTACTGCATTACTGCATTTCTGAAATCTGTCAAAATCTTATATACTCAATATTAACTAACAAACACTGCCCAGCTAAAACAAAGTAAAAATGAATTTTGTTGAACCATTCAACAAATGCATTGAGTTAGAAACAAGAAACTTTGAATCAGCCCTGTAAAACCAAATGTCATTTGTCACATACAATGATGCACAGTAGACAGATCCAGTGTATATTGACACAAATTAGTCATAATAATTTTTAAAAAGTCATGTTTTTAAAAACACATAGTTAGAAACAGTACAATGAGATACTGATACTCAAGGAGATGTGCAAAACACAAGATGCTGAGATTACTGATGCAAGATTAAGTAAAGGAATATGAACTAACCAATACATAGGGACTGACCTCGTTTGACTAAAAAAATCGAATATATTATTAAAGTCATGGTGAGAAATATCAGTATTTTTCTTAAAACATGCATCCAGTCTAAATCCTTCTCAATTTGACCTACATGAGCCAATGTGGCCATGAAACTTAAAGAGGCACTATGATAAGACTGTGTTCTTTTTTGCATCATTCCATCTCATTTTTTTCCTCTGAAACAGACACCACAATGTAATGAATAAATACATGATTCCTATTTCTTATTCTTCAGTCATGTTGATAAAATGATGTAGATCACAAGTGTCGAACTGCGGCCCTTGAGGGCTGGTATCCTGGATGTTTTAGATATTTCCCTCTTCCATCACACCTGGTTCAGTTAATGATCAGCTCATCCTCATACTCTGCAGGAGCCTGATAATGATGTAATGGCTTCCAGGTGTGATGGAAGAGGGAAATATCTAAGACATGCAGGATACCGGCCCTGGAGGACTGGAGTTTGACACCCCTGCTGTAGATGACTGTCGGTGTAATCAGAAGACCAGAACAGCTGAACCATGACTCAGTCATTATCATAGCCAGTGCATCATGATACTACTGGGCTGAGGAACTCTGTGCACATGCTCTGGTCCTTCTAGCCTCACCTCTCCCCTCCTCCCCTGCCCCTGCCCCCGCCTCCCTCCCCCCTCCCTTCTCCTGACCACCGGCCTCTGTGGCAGCTCGCTGTCCTCTTGAGGCACCGCAGCCACTGAGCCACAGCCCCAAACAATGTCAGCTATGCAGTAAACAGACAAACACCACCAAAAAGCCCTGCTGGGAATTTTGACCTCCATCATTCACACTCTCTCTGATGGCCAGCAATAAACAACAGCAAATGTGTCAATTATAGATAGAATAGCACACACTTTTACATGGGAAGAGAAAGTATATGCACTCTTGAACTAATCTGAAATACAATATATGTTGTGAGTGTATATTCATGCAGGACCAGCATGCAGGTTGGGTCTGGTATGTTAGGCTTTGTACTGGGCTGAATGAAGACAGGTGGTGTGTGCTTTATCACAAGGTGGAATACTACAATTCAACACCTTCTTAAAATAATCGCCCAAGTCTTTTTTTTTTTTTCAGATTTTTCAGGGAACACAAAAAAAGGAACCATTTGTTGAATAGTTTATTTGGTTTTCTTCTGTGGAACTAAAAAAACAAAAACCATGAATACACAACAGAACAGCTGGGGAATAACAGTCCACTGTAGTGACCTCAGAGTGAAAGGGTTAAAATTATTAGTAAATATCACATATTCAACAAATGCTTTCGTGTATTAATCCAACCAAGTATGTTCTTATAGTTTATGTGGTTTTCTTCTGTATCAGACACATAATCTGTCAAACACACTTGACATGTTTCAGTGGTAAATTTCCGTCTTTGTCAGAGGTGTGTGACGTGATTAAAATGTCTGAGGTTCACTGGGGCGGAGTCAAACGGTCAGAGTTGACAGTTTGACTCCACCCCTTTTCATCAGCTCATGTCAAACACCACCTTGGGACACCTCTGACGGAGACAGACGTTTACCGCCGAAACATGTCAAGTATGTTTGACAGATTATGTGTCTGATACAGAAGAAAACCACATAAACTATAAGAACATACTTGGTTGGATTAATATGCGAAAGCATTTGTTGAATATATGATATTTACTAACAATTTTAACCCTTTCATGCTTAGTGATCACTACAGTGGACTGTTATTCTCCAGCTGTTCTGTTGTGTATTCATGGTTTTTGTTTTTTTTAGTTCCATATCAGCCACTTTTCTTAAATAAAACATTTTTTTTAATATATTATCTCCATGAAGCGAGTAATAACTAGTATTAGAGTATATTAAAATGTAAGAAAACATTAAATTAGCTGCATGAAAAAAATGTATTTCATAGTTTTCACAGTTTGTGACTTTCTGATACTCTGTTTTAAATTTTTGTTCCTTTTCTTTAAAAATTTAACTCATAAAATCCAGCTGAGTGGATATTTTTGTAAAGGTCTGCATAAAAAAAAACAGGTTCATAAAACATTTCAATCACATTGTTTTTTTCATGCCAATAGAGGAATAAAAACACTCAGGAAAACATCTTAGCTATGGTTCTCATAATTCATGTATCAAAGAGTTAATTAAAATAGTTATAACAACAGATGCCTATTGACAAACAAACAACAAGATCAGACAAACATGTGACTTAGGCAAATTTTCATACATGCCAAAATGACTTCGGCAATTATTTTAAGAGGGTGATGAATTTATTAATTTTTTTCTGATAAAAGAAATTGTCATTGTAGAACCTGTCCTCGCAGTATTTTCTGTAACAAAAATCCGATGCATTTGTTGCACACTGAATTTGATACAGTATATACAGTGTGTTGTTTTTCCAGTGTGGTTTTATAATGTTGAGAAGAATCTTTCAGCACATGAGCTGACAAGTCTAAGTTTAGCCTATACATGTGGGTGTAAAGCTGGAGTACATGTCAGAGAGGACAGAAGAAACCCAGACGTGCATTTTACAAGCCAATAAATGTTAATCTTGTTCTGTGTCCTGCCAGTAGAAACACAAAACAAAACCCAGGAGAAAAATACATCATGTTCAGATAAAATATCTGTAGAATTTGTTGTTGTGTGGAATAAAAATCTGCATAACATTATCTCTGTCGACCGCTGTACAGCAAAGCACCTGTTACTGCAGACATCTCAATCAGTCTCACTGCTGTGGACCTATCATCAAGTTCATGGTGAAAGCAACACTGTCAGGAAATCCTTCTACATCTGTGAACTGAAAGAAAAATACAGATTAATCTAAGCATTAAATGTATACTATGTGTTACGTCCCAGCCTAGGAGTTCACCAGGACGTGCATAATGTGCACTCTTTTGTCCCCTCCCAACTCCCAATCACAAAGACCATACGGAAAACCGAAAACTAAATTCCACTGTGTTTATTTTTAAACAACTAAAGGAGGGTAGGAAAGGGCTCAGCTAAAACAACAAACTAAAACAGCAAACATAAATACTCTATCTCAAAACAAACAGGGAAATAAAAAGCAATATACTAATCTAAAATTCCAAACAAAAAAACAGGAGAAAAGTTCAAACAAAAACTACAAAATTACACAATATCAAAACAAACATAAAACTCTATTACAAACAGCACACACACACACACACACACACACACACAAACATAAGCAGATTTCCCTGGCTTTAGCCTCATTCCACTGGCTGCCCGTAGGTTTTAGGATTGGTTTTAAAAATTTTTTATTTACTTTTAAATCTCTTCAATGGCCTAGCCCCGCCCTACCTTTGTTGTTCCGCCCTACCTTTCTGAGCTGCTGCAGCTTTATGCACCACCCTGCTCTCTCAGGTCAGCTGACCCACTTCTCCAGAGGCTACTTAAACTACGCACCAGTTCAGGGGTGACCGTGCCTTTTGCTGCAGCGGCACCACCTGCCTCCATATCAGACGGGCCTCCTCAGTTTTTAAATCCCTTCTTAAAACCCATGTTTTTCTCCTTGGCTTTTGAAACCATGTGAGATGCTTTCAATTCCATTGTTTTATTTAGTATTCATAGGCGGTCTTAGATTTGTTTCAACCGTTTCAGTTGAAATAGGCTCCGACCACCAGGGGGCCCCCAACTGACAAAAAAATAAATGCTGCAAGGAAGACACAATAATAAATCACTGCCCGCCATCACCTAACTAGCTAGCAAACATCCCTAACATTACAAAATGAAACACACATACCAGAGTGGTGCTGAAAAGTCAAAACTAGCAGACATCAAAAGGAAAACTGAGTATTTTTCCAAAAGTGACCTCTTTCTTTGGTCCTGCATCTATAACAGCTGCACCGACCACAGCCTATAATGCGTCATGGACACAGGACGCGTAGCAAAACATAATTATGTTTATATTTTACGTGCTAGGGGCCCACATTAAGTATTGAAATGGGCCCCCTGATGCCAAAAGCCGCCTCTGTTGGTATTGGTTGTTTTTTTATCGTTCTTACTTTTAATCTGTTTTTGTTTTTAATTGTACAGATTTTATGTTTTTAATGTATTCTTGTATTTTATTTTACTCTGTTATTTTTTTATTTTTTTATTTTCCTGTACAGCATTTTGGTCCACTGTGGTTGTTTTACAAAGAAACTTGGATCGGATTGGATTGGAAAACAATGACATGTCTAAAGAATGAGCAGTTGCACAAAATTCAATCAAACAGCAAACAGAAACAGACATTTCAGACAAATATTGTCCGCCATCAGACAAACAAAGTGAATTTAGAGGTCCACAATGCATAATGCAAGCCACAACACCTCTATTTTCCGTCACATAAATATAGCCATAGTTATATTTCTTCCTGACCAGGTTACCACAGAGGAAACAATATAGCAGAGTTAGGGTTAGGCATTTCCCATGAGGCATTGCCTAACTCTGTCCACATTTTCATGGCACAGGTTTAAATTGGCCCACCTCACAGGAAACCCAAGAAATGAAACGTAAAATATTCGCCTTACCCCAAACAGGCCCCAGCTAAAGAGCACTGCACACAGCTTCACCACCGCTGCCTCTGCACAACTGAACTCAACCCAAAGTCAAACTTCAGAGCGAGTTGTGGGCTTTTCAAAATCAACATTTCCTTTATATCCCGCTGAAGCTAGTGTCAGTTTTTAAAATGCAGAAATGTCACACTTTTTTTTAATAGTCTTTTCATCTTTCACTCCCACAACAGCTCCTCTCCTCCTCTTTGTAAATGTGTCCCATCTCACACGGACGTTTTAGACTCTTCCTGCATCAGCATAAACCTCATAATCACAACATCCCTGTCCACAGCATTCTTTAGCGAAGCCACAAATTAAATGTGAACTCAAGACACAGCGAGTGGCGTGACCTCCTTATGAAGCAAAGACACTAAAAAAACTCCAGATCACAACAAAGGGTTTATTTTACATATATATTGTCTTGAAGATTTGACTTATACACTGGTTGTGCCACAAATTCTACAGATCTTGCAGCTTATTCTCACCCACTGTCATGTTTTTGTTTTCACTGGGTTCACGTGGGGTGAACGTGTGCAGAGAAAAATCACTGGAGCAGCCAGGACAGACATTGAATGACTTTGTCCCACGTACCAGCCCGCCTGTTCTTGGACAAAAACAGTTTATGGAGCAACTATAAAATGCAAATGCCTGACTTCTAAAACTGGAGATGACTTACTCAAGTTTGTGCTACAGTAACTGCGACCTTGTAAAAACATACAAAAGCAGCTCTCTTATTCCATTTTGCTCATAACCCATAACCTGTCCGTTTGTCTGTACATGTATGTTTCCCTGGCTATGTTCTGTTCCCGGAAAAATCATTCCTCTCCTCCACTTTTGGCGGTACAGACTGTGGTTTTTCCAGCGCATAACTCAAAACCTTGTGTTCAGAGTTGATTTAAGAAAGCAAAGCCAACTGTTTGGACTTGAGCTCCCTTTGGCCTCCTCCTCTATCTGGGTCTTCTTTTTTAAACTCACATTTTTGTCAAAACTTCCTAGAAATCCCTCAGGTTCTGTAGTCTTAAATGTGTTTGTCTGGGGATTTTTTTTTTTTTTTTTAGACCAGTGGAGATGTCCTGGTCCTATTCCAACAGCAACATGGGTCACAGTTGTATTGTGGTATCTGAGCCTCATTGTGTGGCATGTGGAGCCAGAGCTCAGAGGATGAAACAGCTGCCAGGGGCTTCACGCAACGAAGAAAGCCATGGTATGTTAACACGGCAAGGTTAAAATAGAAAGTGCACCGTGTCTGTTTGTGTTCACGTAGATGTAATTCAACATTTAATCTCTAAAATGGGGTGAAGTTATCCTCCAGAAAGTCTGATTAATATTCAACACAGGCTAAGAGGTTCTCTTCACACAATTTGTTAATCACTTTGGAGTCAAAAGCTTTTCTGACCCTGAATTTAGATCAGTCTGCCCCTGGATCGAAAACATTCAAGGTCAACATTCAGCATCTCAGCTTTGATTAACAGTCCGATTCAACAGTTCTTATCCAGTGCAGATATGACACGAATATTAAATTAGAGCTTACCTTGGGACATGTGTTCTGCAGTTTCCTCCACTTTGTCTTGCTGATGTGAGGGTGTGTTTCCCAGACAGTCCACTACAGTCTGTTCTCAGCTCAGTTCAGCCTTTCTGTCTCCTGAGAAGGCGGGGAGGTGCAGCTAGGGAGACTGGCATGCCGTGGCTGTTTGGTAAATGCCAATGTGCAGCCCTGCCATAACAGAAGCTGGGTTTACTTGTGTGTAAAGGAGATCTGGGAGGGGCTTAGGAACATGCCTCCTCTGCCTCCTGTCCAACAAGACTGACAAGTGGGAGGCTCGACGTGGACAACCACACCCACTCCCTCAGACAGCAGCCAATAGGAGCTCAGAGGAGTAGCCAGCTGGTGAAGACAGCAGCTCCTCTGGGACGCTTGGTGACAACATGTCAAAATAAGGACAATTTGGTATGAAGCAAGAGCAAGTTGCAGAGTTAATTTACTGTGTTGTGTCCCTAATCATCTCAGATAACATCAGTACCTCGCAGACCGCCCTCGCACAGAATGTGTAACCCTATCCAGCGCTATGTGCTCTATGTTCTCTATAATGAAGCAAAGAGAGGGGAACGTAGAGGGCCCGGTGCCATCCATGGGGGTTAATTCTCCTGGTGCATGCCTCTCATTCTTCACAGATCCACTTTCAACATGTTACCAGCATCTTCCTCTGGGGCTCTGCCGTCATACCAGAACAGCCAATCCTCTGGTCTTTGAAGCACTAGCACCAGGCTGTAAACAGGTAGTAAACAGTAAAAGTATGAAATAAGTGTAACTGTAATCCATTACTTTACAGAAAAGTATGACTCAGGTTAGGAATCTAAATGTTGGTGGCTACAGAGGGGTTGCATCTGAATATAGTTTTTTAAATAACAACTTTGCGCCTTTTCACGATGAAGAAATGCCTTTTTCTTCCCTCAGTCTGTCACCCTGATGAACTCTCAGGAACCACTGTGCAATAACTCTCACTTATGCATGTTTGCACTACTGTCTACCTCAATAACCCTGCCACTCTGCACATACACTGTAAATACTGTGATTTGATTTGACATGTTTATATGTAGACTTATATTTTGTTATGTCCGCCAAGGAGGTTATGTTTTCATCGGCGTTGGTTTGTCTGTCTGTCTGTTTTGTCTTTTAGCAAGATAACTCAAAAAGTTATGAACGGATTTTCATGAAATTTTCACAGATTGTCAGAAATGGGGTATCCTACAGATGATTACATTTTGGTGGTGATCCGTACATTCAGCGCCATCTAGTGGATGAAAGTACAAACACTGCCTTGGCGGAGGTCTGCACTGTCTGAGCGCTTCTCTAGTTATTGTAGTTTTCTTTTTTTACCTTATATTTAGTACTTCGCTTTCTATTTTGTTATTTTGTACAGAGAGAGCAAAGTTAAACCAGAGTCAAATTCCTTGCTTGTGTGTACAAACTTGGTGAATAAAGCTGATTCTGATTTTGTTTGGTACATTTACAGAAAATGTTTTTTTTAGACCAAGTTTAAGGGATTTGTCAGGAAATTCATCAAAAGAAAGGTAATCAAAAAGTAATAAGTGTAATTAAAGGTTCAAGCAGATGATTGGGCCCTTACAATACTGTGCAGGTATGGGTGTGTGTGTGTGTGTGTGTGTGTGTGTGTGTGTGTGTGTGTGTGTGTGAGTGTGTGTGTGTGTGTGTGCAATCGACAGGTTTGAATGCATACATGCAGACAGTTTTGGAACTTGCATAATTTTGGATGTTGCACAAATGAGCTAAACAGTAACTTTAACCCTGATCCAACTACAGACTAACTTCACCCACTGCAGGATTATGGACATTTCTGCTGAGTCAGAAACAGGTTGAGAGAATAATGAGAAGTGTCTGAATGTCCAGGTGTGGATGTGTTCAGGAGTACTTCAGGGACATCCATATGAGAGAATCACACTTATGTTATAAAACCAGTACAAAAACTCAAACTAACCCTCCTGTATCATTACATGGACCTGCATGAGACAGGCCTCCCTAAAAATCTAAATCTGTTTATATGCACAATATATTTAGAATATTTTATTGCTGTTCTACAGTCTTATCCTCCCAGGAACTGAAGTACTCTTAAATCTAACCTAACAAATTTCCCCAATAAAAAGTGTACTTCTGCAGCCTGTGTCAATGTGTCACTGGTGTTTTAATACATTATTTTGGATCCAGACTGAATGTAATGATAAATTAGCTTCAGTTCAACCTTTTAGAAAATGAACTCTCTTAAAACTCTGAAATGTAAAACTAAAATGGCAACCCTACATCATAAAATAATGATGTTAATAATAAAGAGGAAGTGGTGAGTTTAACTGTTTTCACCTGCAAAATGTGGATTTCTGCACTTTTTTTCTATGCATATTTTACAAACAGTAAATATCAGTTGGTTCAGTACAACTAAGTCATACGATTCTGTTTAAAATACATGTTTTATTGTTTACTATCCCTTCAAATATCACTTCCTGTCTGAATACTACAATGAGTGAAAGTAGAAACTGCAATAAAAGGTAATGGATTATGTGTTGGGTTTAGGAAATGGCTCCAAGAAGCTTTACTTTTGCATTTGATGCAGATAGTTGTTTCTGATATGTCTACGGTAAATTGAAATCTTACGTAGAGGGCTTAAATGCTGACATGTTATAGCTGAAAACAAAAGTTCACAGCACTGCCACAGCAAAACAATTTTAATACCTCTGCACTGTACATCTCTACAGTGTTTCCCAAATGTATTCTTCCAGCTCCACCCAGTCTAAGGTGTTCCACTGCTGCTATAATTGAACAGTATTTCTGTTTACCTAAATATCTTTTTATATTTCTATAATGGTTCATCCACCAGTATATGACAGATCTTTTTATCCAAACCATATCTTTAATACTAAAATAGAACTATTGTTGCTGTCCATACATTTTCCACTTTAATGTTTTCCATAAATGCAAAGGGAAATGCAGCAGCAAATGACTATTTTGGATGAAGT
>JAQQZY010000010.1:4021385-4032038 GCA_030068375.1 Ostorhinchus rueppellii | reverse complement strand
CATTTATGGGGATTATTTGTCAACAAGGACTATTTTGTTATTCCCATTGGTCATTTTCTGTATGAATAACAATGAAACTGTTCATTAAAGTTTTTGATAAACTATGAAGTTATTTATGTTTTCACGACAGGTGCTCTAATACATTTGTTTTTAACACTGATCAAATATTAGCTTTCAAAAAAAATAAATTAATTAATTAATTAAGACTGATGGCTGATATAAAAATAAAAAAAAAATCAATCTATCAGTCTACCTCTAATATAAGATACTGATCAAATTTCAGCTCACTATGGTTAATTTCTAGGAGTTTGTATCTGGAAATGACAAAACCTGAGTAAAAATGATTGAGTTTCTGTTGTCGGTTCAAGAGAATTTCTTGTTCTTCTGGACCAGACTGAGGTGACTGAGGAGCTTGAGTTTAGGGATTTTCTATGGGGCACTGTTGATCCCTCATGCCCATCCATAGAATATAACACTTTTTACAACAACTGACACATATTTGAAGTTTTGTGTGGATTTGAGCCGGTTTAGCCACTGAAAAGAATAATTATTACAGTTTCAGTAGAGTCTTTAAATAATAACTTGTATTACAACTGTCAGTAGTAGATAATAGAATATCATCTTCCACTTCAGAAAGAACCTTACAGAGAGCAGTCCAGTCCCAAAACATATGGAAAATGCATGTTATTTCATGCAAAATAAACTGTATTCCATGTCCTGCACATATCACAGGGTCTAAATGACAATGTTCCTACAGAGCTCAAGTTAAAAGACAAATAATTTGAGCGTCTATTACAAGTCGAGGCGAGGAGAGAGGCGTTCAAGAAGCTGCCACCACTGCTTTGTGCCCCACCATGGATGGAAAAGGAATAAGCAAGAATTAGTACGAAATACTCCTTTTCCATTACACAAGCAGACAACTGACTCCGAGAGGGATTGTGGTTGGACTGAGGGGAGAGTGGGAGAAAAAACTGTCTTTATTGGACCAAATGACTGCTGACAGACTGACCACATACGCAGAAACCTTGGCCAGAGAGCAAAAAATGTTGGTCTCCTCAAAGGCAGTTTCAGCGAAAGATTAAGAGTTGCATCATATTGGAAGAGAAATATGGGGCATAAATTCAGTTTGTAATTTACTTAAAATATTAGTTGTAAAATGAGCTGTTAATTATTAACTTTGACAAATAGATATTTTTGGGCCCACAATATGAAACGTACAAGGCACAAAGCTGCAGGGTATTCATTTTCTTCCCTTTTCACTTTGTTATTATTACTTGTGGAAGCCGCCTTCTGCTGGAAATTATAGCTGGAGGTAATGTTAATACTGCCAAGGGGTAGGACCACTTTCTAGCAAAAAATTATGCTGTTTTTTTTTTTTTTGAGGAGTATCAGTGTCCTCTGATTTATATGTTGATGAAACTATCCTTAACATTTAGCCTGTCTTGTCAGTTAGCATCCATATGGTTTTTTAGTGCTTTTCCTTAAAGGAAAACTGAAATAACAGGAGCCAGATGGAAAAGTATTGTGTGTTATATAACTGTGGCTTGTGGTCAGGGGAGTTACAGGTTGTGCTGTCGTTGCATTGGCCAACGGACAGAGTGACAAGTAGTCATGTAACAGCGAACTGTGAATGAGGCCGGTCTGCTGACCAGAAGGACACAGACCCTTGACAACTAAACATTTATAAGGAGAGCGACTGAAATCCAGTTAATTAAAGCTACTGATGTTATCTGCCAGTTAAAACATCTATCATTATTCCTGTCAAAGAGAGAGAACATACTTTTACAATAGTATAACTCACAAGCTAATCTCAATCTAACTAAATGATGACTGTGTTTAACCCTTTCATGCATGAATTATGAGAACCATAATCAAGATTTTCCTCCTGAGTGTTTTTATTCCTCTTTAGGAGTAAAAAAAGAAAATTTTGTTATGAATGTATTTTTCATGGAGTTGCAAAAATTTCCATGCTTAATTTTTGAAGCAAAGAAACATGTATTTACTGATATATTGTGTGAAAACTATGAAATAAAAACTTTTTTATGCCGCTAATCTGATGTTTTATCACATTTTAACATACTCTAATACTGACTTCATGGAGATAATATGAAAAAATAAAACCTTTAATTTAAAAAAAAAATCTGATAGAGCAGATCAGCTTTATCAAGAACAGTCATGCTACGAATGTCAGTGTATTATGGGATGATGCATAAGTGTCCACTGTGTTGGCTGATATGGAACTAAAACAACAAAACCCATGAATGCACAAGAGAACAGCTGTAGAATAACTGTCCACTGGAGTGACCAGTATGTATGAAAGGGTTAAAAAAAAAAAAAAAGAGAGACGTCAGCAACTCATTGTAAATTACTTTCATTTGTAATCTATTACTCATTTTTCCTTGCCGATAACTCATATAAATGTACTTCCTCTTAGTGTGTGTGGCTGTGTGTGGTCTGGGTATTTATTACATTTCTTGCATGTAAATCTTTTCCCTCAGTCGTTTCTGGGGACATGGCTCCACTACGGGGACAAATGTAGGTCTGCATAACATAAATCATTATATTTGAGGGTCTACTATTCTGCGAAGTTTAAACTTAGGGGTTAGGGGTCAAAGGTTAGATATATTATGGCTGGGACAGGTCTCCAGGAAATATGTGGAATGTGTGTGTGTGTGTGTGTATAAACTAAATGTATCCCAAATGCACCACAAACCACAACCCCGCCAAGCTGCACAAAATATATTTGCCTTTGGTCGTTTAAAAAAGCAGATAAACAGTCTGTGTGTGGATAGTAGATAAATAGTATTATGAAATCATTTGAGCTGTTATCTGTTTTTCAGCTGCAGCCAAAAGACAAAACAGAGGCTTATATTGTTTGACAGTAAAACCCACCATGGTGCTGCATCAGTCACTCTGGGGATGACAACAATTTACTGAAGGAAGTGTCTGAATCCAAAAAGAGAATATAAATGGAGAAAATAATCTGCATTAATTATCACTGTTATTATTATTGTTGCGTGAAAGGAGGGCGGGAACTGCGGGATGTCTTTCCATGTATGTTGGTAAATGATAACACTGCAAAAAAGGGTTTGGGGGGTTGGAAAATACAAACTATGGAAATCAGTTCAATTTGAATCAGTAATAGTTCACCAGTGAAACCTATTACGATTGGTTCAGTTCTACATACATTATCTATTATTTAACAGTAACTGCAACTCAAAATAACGTAGTAAAATCTACCCTATAATATTGTGATGGTATGTTGGAGGAGTTTCCCAGCATTCATTCGGACAAACTAGTTGGGACAGTTTTTATGTTATTTAGTGTTCTGAGTTGATAAGAAGTGTTTTTCTTTTTTTAATAACAGAGTTATGGTGTGTTTTACCCTTTTCGGTAGCTTTTTTTTTGTTTTGTTGAATGAATATTTGCGTTCAGTTTGATATTCTTGTCCCATGAGCGATGGCTGCTCCTTTGTTTCATCAGACTCTGCTCTGTTCATTTAAAATCCAAAAGCACTATGTTGTTCTGGATTAATTGTGTTAAATTGACATACCTTTCTTGAACAATGCTAAATGCATCTTACTTTTTCTAATAATTATTTAAGAACTGTTTGATCAAAGGATCCCTTTATATTTACATCTGGTTGATTAAATGATCATTGTTTAGTGGTGGGTGATACTACACACTTTGGTATCGATCTGATACCAAGTAATACAAGGCCAGTATTGTGATACCGATGCCACTACTGATACTTTTTGTTTACGAAAGCAGCTTATTTACTTTATGTACAACAGTGCATTATCATTAAGTATAGGCGAAGCACCATGAATATCCAGATTTGAATGAAAATAGACCTAAAGAAATGGTCATTTTCATGATTATGTGATTTTGTAATTTTTCTCTTAATTAGTTTCCACGAACAGTAAAAAACAGGACAAAGATGATAGACAAATAAACACTTTTTATTTACCATCTAATGAAAATATTAGAGAACTGAGCAATGTTTTAAAATTAAACAATTACTTTTTCACTTGATGGTTTCGTTCAGTTTGAGTTAGGCTATTAAAACAAAATAAAAACCTTCCAATATGTAACTGAACATAGAGAGAAACTAAAACTTGAGTATTGATTCCATAGCACAAGCATTGATGCAATTACTGATACAAACATGGTATCCATAGTAACGATACTTACTATCGATACACCCACCACTATTATTGATGCCAATATTGTTCTGTGTATCTACCAAGCTCTGCAGAGAGAGTAGAGTTAATTTTACTCAATTTTAATGAGTAAGAGTAAGAAATGTGAGGTATATATAATCCAATTTATTTTAGTATTTCATTGCTTTTGAGTTCAGTTATTTTCTTCTTGCAATCGGGAATTAAATCTACCAAAAAAAAAAAAAAAAGGATGCGAATTGTTACCTCAGATTTATTGGGTAAATTCTATTTCCTGCTTTTTACAGTGAGGAGTCTTCCTTCAGCATCTTCCATCAGGAGCAGTTCAGGCAGAAGTATCTGTTGAGTTTAATGGTTTCTGACACAAAAACAGTATGTCAGTTACATGTTGCACTTTAGGAGGAGAAGGTCTGAAGCTTTTCTGTGGCTTTCTCCGATCAGATAGTTTCAAAACATTATAGTGGACGTGTGTCTGTTTCCGTATATGTACAATGTTAATATTTACAGCACTCTATATCACAAATAGTCTGAAATGTACTTAGTATTTGACCAAATCTAGCCTTTATCTATTTATTTTTTCATAAAGGGAGACCAGGGAATCCCAGTATGAGTATTTTTTTTCTACCCATTGATCAAATAAAGACAAACTCGAGGAGCGCTTAAGAGCCCAGACCTTCCTCAAGGCCAGTAATCCACTTTTCTCCACGTTCCACAATTTTATTAAACCACCAGCCTACCACAAATGATGTTATATTTTCCTCCTTTTTGTCAATTGGGGCGACTCATGCATAAGTTCCTCTCCAATTTTAAGTTTTATATGTCAATTAGTGTTAATAAATTTACACGTTTCAATAATTGAGATATTTCCGAGGTGTAAATGCACCAGAGCGGGACCCTAAGACTTTGCAGACTGGTTTCCATGAATTAAGACTTCAGGAATGATGTAATGTTTTGTGCCTCAGTAATGGGAAACACTAGTTTGAAATGGAGTCTAATAATATCTCCAAACACAACCTCCATGGAAGCACAAAATACTCGCTGCGGTTCATGTTACAGCCACTGGTAACCCTGCTGAAAGATTATCAGAATAAAAATCTGTTAATATTGATAATTAGAATAAATATCACATCATTGTATTACAGTTTAAAGGCTGAGTTTTCATTCTGAGTGAAGCATAAGCTGAATAAACCAGATTATATTTGTGCTTTTAAACATTTTTTATGGTCGAATAAGTTTGTTTGTTTGTTTTTTAATCTAGAGTTTGATACTTTTGAAGCAAGTAAATTGTATTAAAACAGGAGCATGTGCACCAGTAAAATCAAATAAAAAAAAAAAAAAACAAGTAAATATTTAATCCTTTTTTTGTTCTATGTACCAATGCTACAAAAATATAAACCCTGGAAGCCAAACATATGATAATCATTGTAATATTAACCCTTTCGTACATACTGGTCACTACAGTGGGCAGTTATTCTACAGCTGTTCTCTTGTATATTCATGGATTTTATTGTTTTAGTCCCATATCAGCCGAACACAGTGGACACTTACGCACCATCCCATAATACACTGACATTCATAGCATTACTGTAACTTTGCTGTTCTTGATAAACCTGATCTGCTGTAACACGTTTGAGTGTAAAGCAATGGCTTATTATTGTTATTAGATTATAATTAACAGTTTTTACAGTTTTATTTTTTTTTCATATTATATCCATGAAGTGAGTATTGGAATATGTTAGAATGTGGTAAAACATCAGATTAGTAGCATTAAAAATGTTTTTATTTCATAGTTTCACACAATATATAAGTAAATACATGCTTCTTAGCTTCAAAAATTAAACACGTGGACATTTTTGGAACTCCATGAAAAATACAATCATCACAAAATTTTCTTTAGGCGTGTTTTTTTTTTTTTTTCACCCCTAAAGAGGAATAAAAACACTCAGGAGAAAATCTTGATTATGGTTCTCATAATTCATGCATGAAACGGTTAAAGAATATTGGTAATTACATCAACTTATTTCGTAGGGATGTATCACAGTGTAATATAAAAAAAAATGATATTGTGTTATAATAGAAGTACATCACCCAGCTGGAGCTACCTCTGTCATTAATAACAAGGGCTGCACAGGGCATCTATAAAAAAAAAAAAAAAAATTAAATAAATAAATAAAAATCCACCTTTTGCCCTTGCTCTAGAATTTAATGGGTTTCTTCTCATTTCCCCTACCCTTCCACCAAGTTTCATCAAACCTGATGCAGTAGTTCATGTGTAATCCCACTGACAGACAGACGTGACTGATGACATAACCTACTTGGCGGAGGTAATTATGGAAAAATTGATTAGAGCCTAATGTTCCATCTTCATCATTTATCTATTTATGTATAGTGTGTATATATCCTTCCTTTGTTTATCACACAAATGAGTCCTTGAACTCCCCATGGCCCCTGTAAGCCCCTTATCCTCTGAGGCTAGGCTGCAGCCACTGATGGTTCATAAATGCCATCCACTGTGCACCCACATCTACAGAGCAGAGACCCTAGTATAGTGAAAGGTTGTGGACTGTATTTACTGTGTAAACACACTATGCGGAGCACAGGCAGCCCAGCTCTCATATGGGCAGTTAACATTTAACAGAAGAGAGCCCAGGTCATCATCTTATCTGGGTAGGCGGTTATATCTCACTTTATACTCCCCCTGAAGTTGAAGGGGAGTGTACACAATAGAAAGGTGGGGCTGCAGAAATATAGGTTATCTTCTGCAGACTTTTAATTAACCCTCTCCTGCATACTGGTCACTGCAGTGGTCAGTTATTCTACAGCTGTTCTCTTGTATATTCATGGCTTTCGTTGTTTTAGTTCCATATCCGTAGATACAGTGCATCATCCCACACACAAACGTTTCTGTTCTTGATAAAAAGTAATGGGTTTCAGTGTAAATCAAGTGTTTGTTATCGTAATTAAACTGTCTATGTCTACATTATATGCTTTTTTCCTCTCTTTTTAAGTAGTAGTTCTTTTAGTCCATGGTGAATGAATGGTGTTTTAATGTTGGCTGGGTTGGGTTTTTTTTTGTGTGTGTGTTTATGTCACCTGTGTAGGGACTGCAGATGAAAAGTAGTTATTTTTACTAATTCTGGCATATTTACATGGGTGTATTTTTTTTAATGCAACAAATGTTCATGAATATGTATGGTCCCTATCAAATAAACTCGAAAAATAAAAATAAATAAAATAAATAAATACATGATATGGAATCTCCTCCTTGAATCTACTGGGCCAAAATTTGTCAAGCAGAATATCCGAAAAGCCATGAACTCTAGGGTCCAATTTCTCAATCAATACCACAGGTAAACTAGGTCAGCTTCCTGCTTAAAAATAAGCCATGTAACAACATAGGATAGTCATGGCCTCAGTGTAGGTCACTTCAGGTCATTGCAAAACTCCATGACCCACTTTATTGAAAAACATTTTAGATTACAAATGTACAAGCACAGAATCTATTAATGAAAGAACGAGTTTTGGTGGTGTTTTCGTTTTTCCATTAGGTACATTTTTGTGCTCTAGTTATAGTCACGCAATTTGAGGGTTAGTGAAAAGGGGTTGTATCCACTAATTAAACAGGATGTCGTCAGAGGTTGTGTTTGTTTCGGACTTTTATGGGAATTTTTTTTTTGTTTTTTGCTAAAGGAGATAAAGTGAATGAGGAAAGCAGTCTGATCTACTGTAGAAACATGAGAGAATGGACAGGGAGGGGATGGACCCACACCCCCTGCAGGTTTAAAGGGGACGTTTGAGGTTAACAAACACACGGTGACTTTGCAACTTTTTTTTTTTTTTTAGGTGATCATACATCCTCACCTTCCACTGTCAGATTGTAGTTAGGATTTTTGCAGTACCTTATGCCTTGAACAGTGAATTAACCTGTAGTGGGGATCAATAAAGTTCCATCCATCCATCCGTCTGTCTGTCTGAACATCCAAACAGACAAAAATGATGTTACTGAAAATCTGAGAAACTCCATACTATCTGAATTTTGTGAATATATTGATAGGATCAGGATCAGTTGTATTAAATATCTTAGATCAGATACTTTTGGTTGCAAGTAGGTGTTTGGATCTTTAACCCTTTATCAAGTGACTATTTTTGGTAATTTACACAAATATTAAACATGGGGGCCAATCCTGTGCCTCAGAGAGGTCCAGAAGAAGTTTGACTTTTATAACACTATACAGTGACTCAGAGATTTTCTGAATATTTAGAAGCTGTGAATATTAAATCTACCTACCTTCCTTCCTAACAAAGGTCACTCATCACATCACAAAATTAAATGATGACTAAATTAACAATTATAAATCAAATTTAAACATAAATCTGAACTATTGATATAACCTCCATGAGGGTAGTCTAGCTATGGAGTAACACCCATGAAAATATCAAAATACTCACACTGACGCAGATCAGCGGGAGGATACTACATCCTCCATTCAGGAACTGATCATATGAGGTTAATCATTCACCTGAATCCACACTGCATATAAAGCCCAGGATGTTCTGTCAGAGCCTCCTGGTCCAGCCACAGAGGAAGGAGAGGGCAGCCTGTTGGTCTTGTAAAACCATCCCCAACAAGATGAAAACAACACTAATTCCTGTGCTGTTAGTCCTGGCTGTGGCCTGCACCGTCCTGTGTGTCAAACAGGATCCTTCTGTTCTCCAGCCCGAGCCAACACCTGAAGCCCGGTCCCGCTTTGCAGCTCTGGATGATGTGCGTCTCCTGGCGAACGGTCTCCTCCAGCTGGGTCAGAGCCTGCGGGAGTTTGTGCAGAAAACAAAGAATCAGATAAATGACATCGTCCAGAAACTCAACATATTTGACCGCTCCTTCTACCAGCTGTCAGTAATGGCCAGTGAGATTAAGGAAGAAGAAGAGGAGCTGAAGAAGACGACTGTAGTGCTGAAAGCCAACAACGAAGAGATTATGGACTTGTCCTTTCAGATCAGTTCCAAGGTGGACAACATCCTGCAGGAGAAGAGTCGACTGCAGAACCAAGTGGAGGGTCTGGAGGAGAAGCTGAGCAGTTTGTCCCAGGGTCTGGTGACGAGCGACCAAGTGGCAGAGATCAACAGCCTCAGGGTGAGTCACCTCTGTATAAAGGAACACACAGCTGGAAATGTTCTTCTTAAACAGGTGGAAAACAATGGACATGGACCTTCTGCCTTGTATAATTCTCAAAAAGGCATCCCCTGTTGTATCGTATAAAATATAATACAGTAAGTAGTATGGGTAGATGTGTAAATGTATCATGAGGCAACACAAAAATGACGAGACAAGCTCAATATCGAAATAACATGATATAAAAGGTGTCACACAATTTGACTTTTACTAATAAAAATTGTCAGTGTCTACTTTTGTTTGGCAAAAAAAACACGTTCAAAGCTGTTTTAGATGATGTACAGTCTGATAGTTCATAAAATGCATTCTTTAATCGATCATCTAAAGCAGTGTTTCCCAACCTTTTTGAGCCACAGCACAGATTTTACATCAGAAAAATCCCAAGGCACACCACCGAACAAAAAATGTCACAAAAAGTAGGTTCCCAATCCAATCCAACTTTATTTGTGAAGCACTTTAAAACAACCACAGTGGACCCAAGTGCTGTACAGGAAAATAAATGAAGAATAACAGAATAAAATAAAAAACAAGAATAGATTTTAAAAAAACATCAAATCTGTACAATTAAAAACAACAACAAATTAAAAATAAGAACAATAAAACCAATACTAAATAAAACAGCTGAATAAGAATGATACTTTTAAAGCTTCTCACATGGTTTCAAAAGCCAGGGAGAAAAAAATGGGTTTATAATATAAATATTTAATGAAATATAATGCAAATCTAGTCTCAATTTACTTCCTCAGTGTGAAAGCTGGGCCTGTTTAGTTGAACACACGTGATATTTCTGCAGGAACTGAAGACACACACGAATCTACCTCAGCAGCTCTGAGTCTCTCTCTGTTTTCGGGGTGGGGGATACCTGGGGGTTGCGGGTAACTCCTTATCACTAATTATCACTAGTGACGGGGGCTTTATCAACTGAATGCACTGCATCGGAGGTGGTTCACGTTCACCTTTATTTTTATTTTGAAAGGAAACGGGAGTCTGTTGTTGTAGTGGATCATTGGTGCAGTCGTATGGATGTATATCACGCTGCTCGCTTTCAGTACCAATCAGGTGAAATTGGATCATTTTCCACAGCACACCTCATGATTTCTCACGACACACTGGTTGGAAAACACTGATTTGATGACCATAAGGGGCAAAACATTGTATTTAAAATCTCTCTAATGGGACATTTTAGAGACAATTTGACAGATTAGTTGTTGCTAAATGACCCACCTATTAGTGCATGTCTTTGGATTGTGGGAGGAAACCGGAGTACCCGGAGAAAACCCACACAGACACGGGGAGAAC
>JAQQZY010000010.1:3997052-4007439 GCA_030068375.1 Ostorhinchus rueppellii | reverse complement strand
CCTTGTATCATTCCCAAGCTATCCTGAAAATTTAATCGAAATCTGTCCATAACTTTTTGAGTTATTTTGTACACAGAAAAACAGACAGACAAACAAACAGATAAACGCCGGCAAAAACGTAACCTCCTTGGTGGAGGTAAAAATCTGAGAAGTGATGACTTGAAACCAAAGTTACTTGGGAAAATCCTGATATATTAACCCTTTCATGCATGAATTATGAGAACCTTATTCAGATTTATTACCTTATTGTTTTTTTATTCCTCTTTTGGCATGAAAAAGACAATGTGATTAAACGTTTTTTTTTATTAAACTATTTTTCCGCTCAGCTGGACACCATGTGTTTTATTTTTGAAGCAAAGAAACATGTATTTAAAACCCATCATCAAAAGTGATAAACTGTGTGAAAACTATGAAAGAAAAACATTTTTCATGCAGCTAATCTGATGTTTTGTCACATTTTAACATATTCTAATACCAGTTATTACTCACTTCATGGAGATAATATGCAGAAAACAAATCTTTGTGAGTAAGAAAACTGTCAATTATAATCTAATAACAATTAGCAGTTTATTTACACTGAAACATGTTACTGCAGATGAGGTTCATCAAGAACAGCAAAGTTACAGTAATGGTATGGACTGTAGTGTATGAGATGGTGCTGTGTTGGCTAAATATGGAACTAAGCTTAAAGTTTTGATCTTTTTTTTTTTGATGAATTTTAAAATCCCATTTCATTGCTGATGATTTTAATGTCTATTTAAATAAAATTTGTGTTCTTTGTGAGTTTTATGTTTTCATATTTTAGATTTTCACTCTCTTTTTCGGCCTTTCTTGTGATGCTTTTATGTTTTATGTACTTTGAATTGTCCTGTACATGAAATGTACTATACAAATAAACTTGCCTTCCCTAAACAACAAAACCCATGAATATGTAAGAGAACTTCTGTAGAATAACTGTCCACTACAGTGACCAGTATGCAAGAAAGGGTTAAATTCTCACAGAAAATACAAGCAAACACATACTTTATGCTTAAGTCAATAGTGTACACAAAAGACCAAAAATTTCAGCCAATAAAAACCTTGTATATGAAAGTACTCTCAGTTTTTATATTGACTTTATAAGAACTTCAGAAAAAATTCATATGACTTTACAAATAAAATAAACTGTATTAAGTAATTTGTTAAATATTGAGTAACTAATGCATTAAGTTAAATCGTTATGAAATAAAACATTGTGCTTCATCAAATTATTATCTTTTGCATTAATATTCAGGTTGAAATGGATGAAAACTGAATTCATATTTGTGCCTCAGTATTATTCTATAGGTGAGATCATGCCCCACAAGCTCAAATACAGGCTTTCAATAATGTGTGCAAGTTAGAATTCCACTCATGATTGTACGAAGCTAAAAGACATAATTATTAATGACTGGAGTTTGATGTCAATAATAATGGGCAAAAAATGAAACTGTTAAAAGTTCATCCATTAACCACAGCTTTATAAAGAATCTAAACAGTTCTCTTCAAACTGTATGTGTTTAAAACCTTCATGTGTGAATTATGAGAGCCTTAATACAGATTTTTTTCCCTGAGTGTTTTTGTTCCTCTCGGCATTAAAAAAACAAAGCGATAGATTTTTTTTTTTTTTTTAATGGACCCATTTTTCATAGAGTTGCAGAAATGTCTACTCAGCTGGACACCATGCATATAATCTTTTAAGCAAAGAAACATATTTACTGATATATTATGTAAAAACAGTTTTAATGCTGCTAATCTGATGTTTTCTTACATTTGAACACACTCTAATACTAGTCATTACTCACTTCATGGAGATAATATGTCAAAAAAAATCCTTCAAGTTAAAAAAAAGTTTTAATTACAGTCTGATAATGATAAAAAGCAATTTATTTATACTCAAACATGTTAGTGCAGATCTGGTTTATCAAGAACAGCAAAGTTACAGTAACGGTATGAATGTCAGTCTATTATGGGATGGTGCATAAGTGTCCACTGTGTTGGTTGATATGGAACTAAAACAAAAAACCCATGAATATAGAAGAGAACAGCTGGAGAATAATTGTCCACTGTAGTGACCAGTATGTATGAAAGGGTTAAGTTTGTCCCCATCACACTAGATTATAATCCATATACAAGACCTATTAATCCTTTAATGGATGAATTATGAGAACCTTAATCGAGATTGTTTACCTGAGTGTTTTTATTCCTCTTTAGGCATGTAAAAAACAATGTGATTGAATTTTTGTTTTTCTTTATGAACCTATTTTAATAGAGTTACAAAAATGTCCATTCAGTTGGACACCACACATTTCATTTTAGAAGCAAAGAAACATGCATTTGCTGATATACTGTGTGAATGCTATGAAATAAAAACATTTTTAATACTGCTAATCTGACAATTTTTTTTGTTTTGTTTTGTTTGGGTTTTTTTTTTACACTCAAACATGTTACTGCAGACCAGGTTTATCTAGAACTGCAAAGTTACCATATGAATTGCAATGTATGGGTATCCACTGTGTTGGCTGATATGGAATTTAATATGAGGTGAGCAAAAAAACAACATTCTCCCATCATCAAATAAATGGGGAAAATTGTCAAAGTCTCAAACTGCACAATATTACTGTATGTATTAAACTTATTTTTGAGTAGCGATTGAAAAACAATGCAAGAGACTGAACCGATCAAAGTGAGACATAAAAAGAGAATATGTTATGAAAAATTAAAGAATGGGCGCTGCCGTTCAGTCATTAATTCAGTGTTGTAGTCCCAGCTCCAGGCTGTAGTGGTCTAGTCTTGTTACTGTTTTGACATTTCAGTCCTATTTTGTGTTCAATCCTTCTAACACCAGTAATGAGCTCTGTGGGACCCCATGGTTTTAATTACATAATCTTTGAACTTCTGACGCTTCCACTGGCAGAAAATATATTTATGGGGAAATGAAATACACTTGCACATGACAGAGCTTGTTGATGATGTGCCGTTACTGCTGTTCATTAAATGAAATTCTAGCCCTTGTTACTCTTTGGAAGTGATATTAAACACAAACCTGACATTTAATGGTATCCCTCCCTCCCCCTGTCAGATAAAATAAGACACACAATCATATTGGCCGACTCACACACACACCTGTGTGACATTTCCTCAGGTGGGTCGTCTGATCATTGGACACCATGGGATAATGTCCACACCAGCCATCTCCTGCGTGATCAGGAAATACAAAGCCATTGGTGGCATCATCCTCACTGCCAGTCATAACCCCGGTGGACCTGATGGAGACTTTGGCATTAAGTTCAACACTGCAAATGGAGGTATGGTAACTGGAGAGGGGGAAGCATGCGGGGGCATCGGCCAAGTGAAAAATAGTATTAGAGAAGCCAGAAAGATATTTAACAAGGCTGGACAAGAGCTGAGGCAGATATGTGGCATAGATACATACTGAGGTAAAGACTTTGTGTAGGACAAAGATGAAGCACACTAAAGAGAAGAGCCCAGCACATAACCTTAACAACACTGAATACTGTGGTCAGTACACTGAATGTATGGAGATATATACTGAGGCGTAAATGTGATCCACAAGTCTGGATATTTCACTCAGGCCCAGCAAAGGAGGCTGTCACCAACAAGATCTTCCAGATCAGCAGAACCATTGAGGAGTTTGCCATCTGCCCAGGTCTGCGAGTGGATCTGACGACTCTGGGCAAACAGACATTTGATCTGGAGAACAAGTTCAAGCCCTTCACAGGTGAAATCTAACATTAGTATGTGCACTTAAACCCAGGAGAGGATACACGGTCAAAAAGAGGGGAAATACTGGGCTTCATGCAACAACCGCTCACAAATTTCTTCCTGAATGCCATACTCGAGTGATTTATGAGATTGTCGCATTTACCTTTTTTTTTCTCTAGACCTGCATTATTGTAGGAATCATGTGGTATTTGCTGTAATTGTACACCACATTTTTCTGTTTATAACTCTTTATCAGTTTTAATAGTTTTCAGTGATGGGTACAATTCACTTGTGTCAACATGTGCACCGTATTGTTCTCTTTTAAGAAATATTTTTCCATCAAAAATAACGAAAAACAAAAAAGGTAAAAGGGAGCGATCGTACGAACATTAAAGCACTTCAGCAGAGATGGATAGTCTCAGCTCCATGGAGTAAAAGTCCTGCCATGTATTGGTTGTATCTGTTCACTGAACACAGGTGATTCCACTGATTATCCTTTCATCTACCTGGATGAGGAGTTTGTGTTCATCAAAATGGGCTGGTTCAGTGAATGGTTGGAACAAACACATGGCGGGACTTTTATTCTATGGAGCTGGGATTGTCCACCTCTGCACTTCAGGGAGTGATGAGTACACTGTCTATACATGTTCCAGCTCAAAATTAAATTCTTATTTTTTATAAAGACAACACATTTTTCTCAGTATATTAGAAACTGGTCTTGTTTTTGATGTAAACCGCATTTTTCACCCAAAAATGTATATTTTACTGCTAGTTTGGCCTTGTTCACTTAACAGTTCACTGGTCTCGACACAACTCAATGGAAAGGTTAGGGTTATGTGAACGGTCATGTGGGTTATTTAAAGTTTTCTGAAGTATTTGCAGAATCTGAAGTGACACACTCATATGAACACATTTAATACTTTATATATTACATTTTTGCTAAATTTGTAGGTTGGTGTCCCCAGTCTTCTTCACATCTAGCCCACTTAACCCATAAAGACCTAAAGAGCCCAAATAGACCCAAACCATCTACTGATATAAAATGTTTAATACCTCTTGATCCACTAATCCTGTCAATACATGAAAATAACTAGTGTAAAATGCAATTTCTCATCTTGTCATTGTCATCAGATATGACTCATTTGGACATTCAGAGGCTCCGTAGTTACCATGGAAACCCCATTATCTTCTACAACATTGATTCACCAGTAAAATCCATATAGTTGGATCAATGACAGTGGATGGAAACACTGAGTTTATGTTCAGTTACTGACAGATTTTGCTGAAAAGGTCACTTTTTCTCAAATTTTCTGTTTTTAATATATCTCTCAACTTTAATCAGAGCTTTTATGAACATCTACATGATCAGTAAATTACATATTTTTTAAAAATGCTTGATGTTCATTGAAAAAAACACAATTTACAAAGGATTATGTCCTAATAAATTATGATAAATCAGTTAAGAAAAGGTTACAAAACAATATTTTGGAACTGACACAAAAGTAATACTGGGTCTTTAAGCCTTAATTCATCACATGTGCTGTACCTTTTTTCTCTTTTGTTTTGTTTAGTGGAAATTGTGGACTCTGTGGAATCCTACGCTAATCTGATGAGGAACATTTTTGACTTTGCTGCTCTGAAGGAACTTCTTTCTGGCAAAAACCACATCAAAATAAGAGTAGATGCCATGCATGGAGGTAAGAGGGTATTTTACTGTGAACATGGCTCCTTTCTACTGCTAATAAATGAAGCAAACATTTTACACGAGTAGATTTTAAGACAGTTATTGCTTCTTTCTTGTCAACTTTTAAAAATTTATTTTGTCTTTTTCTTCAGTATCTCTCTCCTCTGAAGCCAAAAAATATTACCAACACTAAAACAAAGGAAAAAAAAACAAAAAAACATGTGTAATAGTGTGACAGGATTCTTCTCTGAATTCAGCATCTAAATGAGTCACATTTTCCGAGGAAAAAAAAGAACACAAAACATTGATACTTATTTCTCACTTGTTTGCATGATGTCTTTGCCAACTTTAAGGTGAAGGACAAGTCAAAAGCTCGTTCAGTTCATCTGATATCTGTTTGTTATTTCAATACCTGGACAGTATCCAACTCAGAATCAGCGCAATGATGGTAAATGATCCGATCTGACAAAAATTTGTGTTGTGACCTTTAAGAAAGTGCAGCTGGAGGCTTTGTTGAAAGGATGGAGAAAGGGCCGGGAGTAGCTGGAACTTGGGAGTAATTTTCAATGATTATGTTACGAAAGCTATTTCGAGTCTTCCCAAACACTGAAATTGAAACTCAAGCTTGGACTCCTCACACATCCACACCTCCACAACACAATACGAAAGAGCTCACAGGAAGTCACAGTGTACACTCTGTAAAAGGCAAGTGATTTTTGTGAAATTATAGAAAAAAAAAGTAGTGTAAATTCTTTACAAAAAAAATCTAGAAAAACACTCGAAGAGCGCAGACCTCCGCCATGGTAGGGTTTGTACTTTTATTTATTTATTTTTTAAAGGTAGTGTTTGTACTTTCCTCCACTAGATGGCGCTGAATGACCTCATATGCAGCTCTGTGTCGCCATGCCCTGTCTCGCAATGATAAATAATCCTTTAAAAAATTCCTGGATCCAGATCACCTCCAAAATGTAATCATCTCTTCCTTGACTCAGAGCGGACATACCCTGAAAATTTTATCAAAATCCATCCATAACTTTTTGAGTTATGTTGCTAACAATCAAACAAACAAACAAACAAACAAACCCACACCCCTTGGCAAAAACATAACCTCCTTGGTGGAGGTAATTAAAACATTACTATTGTTTGATAATTGTTGGTCATGGAAATATGTGGAATCTATGTTCATTAAAAACAAAAAATAAAAATATGTAGATAAAATGTATACAGTTCAAACTAAACGTTTTCTTTGTTCTTTCAATAGAAGCTACATTTTCATGGAAATATGAAGCTTTATTGTTGTCAAAAGCAAAACAGCATTTTCCTTTTTTAAGTCATGTAATTTTTTAAGTAACGTTTAATTTACTGTTTCCTGACTTAATATTTGTTTGAGTTGATAAAAAGTGTCAGATGTAACGGTTTATGCTGAAAATGCTGAATTACTGATATAAAATAAGAAAATAAGAAACCTTAATTTTATGGTTGTGTAGGAATATATCTTTTGTAGTTAAGAAGTGAGCAGCTGGGGTTTTTTTCTCTTCAATTTATGTTAACTCCTATATAAATGTGACAGGTTGAGGTGAAGGTTTAATCATTCTCCTGTCTCACGCCCAACACTTTTTAGTGTTTGGAGAGATTTCAACGCTACAAAAGTTTATGAGTCAAAATGCTTCTTGCAAAATGAGGGTTTGCCGTATAACCTCAAAACACTCCCAGAATCATTTGAGATAATCTTTCATATCTTATGTCTTTTACTTATTTATTTTATTACTTGTAACTATTTGACTTTATTGTTTTATTTATAGCACTGTTGTAATTGTATGCTCTTATTTATTGTTTTTAGTGTATTTCTTTTAATTGTTTTCATAATGTGTAGCACTTTGGAAATGTTCTTGTTATTTAACTGTGCTATATAAATAAATTAGATTGGACTGATTGGATATATTCTATAATTTATGCGACTCAGATTTCTTGGCAATCATATCAACATGTTTGACCAGACCATTCTTTCAGATGGAGCATAAGTTTTTTCTGTATATCCAGCAAGTTCATTTTGTCTACTTAGGGTAAATGTAATTTTTAGCTTTTTTTTTTTTTTTCTCCAGGCAACTTAATGTACTAAAACACTAAGTGACTTTAAATTTTTCTGTTTACAACTACAGGTTATTTAGTGCTTTTATGAATAAATAAATACATTTCTGCTTCCTAAAACAAAAGACTACATTATAGACTCGACAGTCTTCTTTTAACCTTGTCTCTGTCCTTTATTCAGTGACTGGACCATATGTGAAGCGAATACTCTGTGAGGAATTGGGATGTCCTGCCAATTCTGTCATTAACTGTGTCCCACTGGAGGATTTTGGGGGTCTACATCCAGATCCAAACCTCACTTATGCTGCAGAGCTGGTTGAAAGTATGAGAGATGGGCAATATGACTTTGGAGCAGCATTTGATGGTGATGGGGTATGTTTTAACCCTTATTTTAACTCTTTCATGCATGAATTATGAGAACCTTAATCAAGATTTTTTTTTTTTTTTAAAAGAACCTATTTTTCATGGAGATACAAAAATGTCCACTCAGCTGGACACCATGTGCGTAATTTTAGAAGCAAAGAAACATGTATTTACTAATATACTATGGGAAAACTATGAAACATGAACATTTAATGCTGCTAATCTGATGTTTTCTTACATTTTAACATACCTGCATGGAGATAATATGCAAAACAAAATTGTTAAACCCCCCCTCAAAAAAACTGTTAATTACAGTCTCATAGCAATTAGCATTTTTTTCCCCACTCAAAACTGTTTCTGCAGATCAGGTTTATCAAGAACATTAAAGTTACACTTATGGTATGAATGTGAGTGTATTATGGGATGATGCATAAGTGTCCACTGTGTTGGCTGATATGGAACTAAAACAACAAAATCCATGACTATACAACAGAACCCTTTTTAACAGCTGTCCACTATGCATGAAAGGGTTAACTGAACTCATTACTATTATCCTGTATCAAGTTAAGCCTCCTACTGTTTCTGTTTAGATGCATACATGACATATCATCTCTTATGACTCTGGTGCCATTCTTGACTTCTAACCTGTTTGTCTGCTGACTTTCTAGGACCGTAACATGATCCTGGGTAAGCACAGCTTCTTCGTCACCCCGTCTGACTCTGTGGCTGTGATTGCTGACAACATCTTCTGCATCCCATACTTTCAGCAAACAGGGGTGAGAGGCTTCGCCCGCAGCATGCCCACAAGTGCAGCTTTGGACAGGTAAAACTTAAGTCTGGCTTTCATATCTCTATTGAGCCACTAATATTACCAGTTACAGTCTCTATATGTTTCTGGAGTATCTGTGCATATTGTGGGATGTACAAATGCTATTAAGGGTCAGTATTATGTATATTTCACTTCACAAAGTTTACTGTCTATGTGTCTTATTGTTTTATGTCAGAGGTTGAGTATCTTTTTTAAGATATCTTTTGTTTTGTATTCTGCAGAGTAGCCAAGGCAACAAAAATAGAGCTATATGAAACTCCCACTGGGTGGAAGTTCTTTGGGAATTTAATGGATGCAGGTCGACTGTCTTTGTGTGGAGAGGAAAGTTTTGGTACAGGTACTGAATATCTTTGTGTTTCTCGCTGAGATCTTTCACTTTTCCTTGTTAAAACTGAGTTTTTCCTTAAAGGGCCCCTGACGTGGAATTTGCAGCATCCTTTTAAATCCTCCTTTGGGCACCCTGATACTGTATCAAGAGAATTTTTCATGACATTCCGCCTTGATGTAGAATTACAGGCTCCACTAGGAAGGTCTAGTGATAGCCTAGCATAAGTCCAACTGATTTTGGTGGGAGTGGCCAAGGCTCGCCTGATTCCACAAGCTTCTGTTTCCAAAATGAGATCATGAAATACATTTCCAAAGAACCATCTCACTTCACTCATTTCAAGGATGGGAAAGAGATATCGATCCCACAAAATTCCAAATATTATTCGTTTATAACTGTGAAGAGTTGCACAACACTTATGTCACTTAAATTTCACTCACGTGCTTTGAGCTAGCATCAATGTGACGTCAACCGGGCTATTAGCTGCGAAGCTAATGTTACAACAACAACTCCAACAAGGCCACAGTATATGACAACTGAAGGAAATGACTGTGAAAGCAGACTTACTTGGACAGGGTTACTACTAGTCCAGACAGAGTTGGAATCGATCTCTGGTGTAAGTGTAAGATGTCCTGCGAATCCACATCTGTGCTGTCCCAAGTTGATAAAACAATCGACAGCAAAATAAGCTCTAACCACAAGCTTTTCTGTGGATGTAGGGAGAAGAAAAAGGTTTTAGTTGTCCTTTGTACGCTCAGGTACAGAGTAGTTTTTGAGCGTTTTTCGGGCTTCTATGTTGTCCTGGTCTTTGCTTTTTGTTCACAGTTGTTTGTCAGTTGAAATCAGGGATGGGGGGAGGGGTGAAACAATTGTGAGGGTGGAGTTCGTGCAGAGTTAGTGAAGTATAAAACAAACAAAAAAAAAAAGTGGAGTTAGTGACATATAAAACCAAAAAAAATGTGGAGTTAGGGATGTATTTAAAAATTAAAAAAAAGGTTGCGTTAGTGACGTATAAAACAAAAAAAAAAATAAGGTGGAGTTAGTGACGTATAAAACCCCCCCAAAAAAATTAAAATAAGGTGGAGTTAGTGACGTATAAAACAAAAAAAAAATTAAAATAAGGTGGAGTTAGTGACCTATAAAACCAAAAAAAAATGAATAAGGTGGAGTTAGTGACGTATAAAACCCCCCAAAAAAATTAAAATAAGGTGGAGTTAGTGACCTATAAAACCAAAAAAAAAATTAAAATAAGGTGGAGTTAGTGACCTATAAAACCAAAAAAAAAATGAATAAGGTGGAGTTAGTGACGTATAAAACCCCCCAAAAAAATTAAAATAAGGTGGAGTTAGTGACC
>JAQQZY010000010.1:3868129-3887237 GCA_030068375.1 Ostorhinchus rueppellii | reverse complement strand
TAAGTGTCCACTGTGTTGGCTGATATGGAACTAAAACAACAAAATCCATGAATATACAAGAGAACAGCTGGAGAATACCTGTCCACTGTAGTGACCAGTATGTATGTGTGTATGGGTTAAAATAGGTTATTTAAAAGTAAAAACAACAAAAAAAATGTTGCACATGGAGGTTGAAATATGATAAATAAGTTAATAAATTATGATTTTGTCCATGTATTAATAGTGCGGGTCAAAGGTTGTAAAAACAGTCGATGTCTAGAACTGTTTGTATAATTTAAATCCATATTTTGGGTTGAAAGGGGAAAAAAAGTGTAATGTGTGTAATATGAAATGTGAGAATGAATAAAGAGGTTGATGGGTAGTTTTTTTGAGTCTGCAACAGAATACACAATATAAATATAAATTACTTATTCAATTCAGTGAATTTCGCTGTAGGCATTTACATTGTGTCTATTGTCCTTCTTCATAGTATCCTCTTTGAGAAGATTTTTTTCTTCTTGCGTTAAAGTCTTCTGTCTTTTTCTTTTTTTCTGCCTTGAAATGATGAATATATTGACGCACACGGTGGATGATACAAAGGTGAATCATCACACCCAAACTCCCCCAACGTCTGCGTTGACTCCACGTGTAGTGTTCAGTTAAACACAAACAACACGCGCATGGACACATATCAGTGTCAAAGTGGATTCTTTTTTCTTTCTTCAAAATGCGGTCAGGTCAAGTTGGAATGTGAGTGTTTGCGTATATGAACGTAGCCAGGAGCTGTTTACCCTTAAACTGATGACTAAATACCTTTTCATGAGCCCCTGTTGTAATCGCCACGTTACTTCCTGACATTTCCCTGAGCCGCATTGTCGTCAAGTAACACTCATCATGAAAGTACTAGACTCCAACTCTACATTGAGCCTTTTAAACCACTTTAAACAACTTGGGCTCAAATTTTAAGCACCATTTCTACTATTTTTATGTTAGTTTCTGAAATTGCGTTGTAAGTTTTATAAGAAATACAAGATTTAAAGGAAGAATTTAACAAGATAGTTCCTTATTCACTTTTAGATGTAATAGATGATGCCAGTCGCATATGTCTTAGGTAAACATGAAGCTACAGGCAGAAGGAGATTAGATAAGTGAAGCACTGAAAGACTAGTGTGTAAAGTGCAGACGGCCCCATTCTGTCCTGAATTCCCTTGTATTGCCTCTTCTGAAAAACATAGATGAATACTTTGTATGTGATTTGTTTTATAAGCACACAAACTGAAGCAACCCGAGTGGAGAAACATTGTAAACATTAATAACGCAGGAACTTTCAGACCAGTAAACACAACTTTTTTGGTGGGTTGATGTAACATATCACATGTTCCCACTGTCTTGAAAAACCTAAAAAAAAAAAAAAAAAAAAAGTCACAGAATTATAGAATTTGATTTTCTGGTCCTGGAAAAGTCATTAAGTTTTCCATAATCCTTACTACTTTTTGAAATCTTTGGATTATTTATTTTTTTTTTTTTAGGATGCCAATTTCTCACAGTCTTGCAAATCTTCACTTGTGAGATCAAAACCAGTGATGATGATTAAATGATTAAATAGTCATTCATTCATGTTCTGAAACCACTTAGTCCTTGAGAGGTGGGATAGACCCTGACTAAAAATGGTGCATTTTTGCATAATTTTGCTTTTTTTATAAGAAGTGAATAGCTTTTATGTCTGTTCTAAGAGCATACGAACCTATCTGACAATTAATGACTAAGAAGTTTTCATTCAACAGCTTAACTAACATGCCCTTCAGTTCATGTACTTACAGGTTATAAGTGGTTGAGTCATCATATTATTGTCTCACAAAAAGTCATGAGTTTGGAAATTATATCTATAAAACTCTGGATTTTTCAAAAATGGTGCCAGACAGATTAATGGCATTGCATAAAAAATAAATTAAATAAACACTAATACTGGTTTCTGAACATGAACATTAAAACTAGAGAACATAGCCAAGTTTTTTTAATTGTTATTATCATTTTCTTTTGCATAAATAAAATGTTGACTGCTCTAAATCTTACATTGTTCACTGTGTTACTTAAAAGTAGAGTTTGTAATGCAGGGGTGTCCAATCCTGGTCCTCAAGGGCTGATATCCTGCATGTTTTAGATATGTCCCTCTTCTAGCACACTTGACGGTCGATATCAGGCTTCTGCAGAGCTGGATGATAGGCTCATCATTTGAATCAGGTGTTTTGGAGGAGGCATGCATCTAAAACATGTAGGATGCCGGCTTTCGAGGACTAGGATTGGACACCCCTGATGTAACGTCTTCAGTGTGGGGTCTACAAGTCCAAACAAAACTCAAATCATAGCAGTTTCACCACCTTAACTGATTAAAATGTACATGACATCCTGTTTACAGACAAGTTGCCATATTAACATTATGCTATAGTATTATTATGAAATATTCAATAGCAACATTAAAGCATAATGTTAGAAAAATGGAAATAGTAATATGATTTACAAGTGGTAAAATGAAGCAGGATTTCTGTGAATTTAAACATTTGCTGAAACTTTTGGCATCATGAAAGTCAAATATATAACATAAGCCAAGTGATTTTTGTATATTTTAATGTGTAAATGTTAACATACAGTATAGCGTCTGTAAGTTAAACCTCTGGGTACTTTTTGCTCTGCTGGCTATAGACTATCAGTAGGTGGTATTATAGATGAGACACTCCAGGTTTGCAAAGCAGGCTTCATCCAGACAGTGAAGGAAGCAGGTTTGGGGAATAGGGTGAGGGCACAGAGAGGAGCAGTGTGAGGTGGATGTGAGCGGAAGGTGTCTCAGGCGAGGATAGAGGTGGGGGGATGTTTGAGCCCAACCCCGGTCGTTACTGCAGTTGATGGCTCTCACAGAGGCTGGTTTGTGACCCTATAGGGGTGAGAGATGGAGGGAGAAGGGGGAGAACGGGGAGAGGGGGGAGGCAGACGGGGTCTGTCTGCACACTGAGCTCTGTTGTCCTCCCAGAAGCCTCCAGCATATGGCCGAAGCATTAAGCACTGCAGAAAAAAAATAGACTGCCATTGAAAAAACAGGCTGGAAAAGTACCTCAGTCTCTGTCTGGGAGCAGGTTTTTCAGACTCAAAGTGCGTCACACCACCTTTGACTGGTGACATTGTGAAATGTCTGTCAACTCATTTGGCACTGTATTTATAATCAACTGGAGGTGATGATGGATAAAACAGCCCTATCTACTCCTTCAGGGTCAGTGTGAATGCAGATAACTCATTTATTTTGCATCTTAAACTCAGTAACATGATGAGTCATTTTAGAGATGAAAGAGTGCAGATCCAGCTGTTGTCATTTTAAAATAACACAACTGATAGCTCAGGGAGGATCTGCGTCAGTGATCTCGCTGTCGGCAAATTATTTGAAGCCAGACACTAAAACCACACATCGTTTGTTCTATGGTCTAAGTCTGAGTGTCTTACTTCCATCACATTTTGGAGTGGGTATATGAATCAGCTGCCAGCTTCAAACTGACCCGAATCCCAGTTATAGAGTTGATGTGGATCAGCCAAGTCTTTGATGTTTCACTGACTGCCCTGTGAAAATGTCTAATGTCTCTGTACGCCCTCATCGGGGGGAACAGGGGCAGGATGTGGTCCTACCTTCTTGGCAACGTCTCGTGCCCCTATGGCTCAGGACGGACTCACATTGGTGTATAACCAGTTTCAACAGCTCACCGCCTTGTGCATGAACTGCTTTGATGCCTTAGTTTGTGCTCTGTGTCACTGACTTTTACATGGCTTGGATGCCAGTGGTTCCTGAATACTTTGGGCAACCAAGCTTGGTCTCCGGTGGTATATTGTAGCCAAGGGTGCTTTGAATTCTCCAACCTGGAGCTCAAGTAAAGTGGTCTGACCTGAACACTGATGCTACTTCTAGCAGCCATGCACTTGTAATTTGAGGACTTAGTGGTCCAAACCGCAGTCGTACTTAAGCAGCTGAAGCTTGACTTTCCTTTTGTTTCAGAAGAACCATTGTTATCTTGTTGTTGTGATACCTCTCATTTTTGGGAGGTTTCCTTGACTGCACATATGCTGTATTACTTCAGATGTCATTAAAGTTCTTTGTTAAACACCAGTGGTTCAGAGTTTGTACGCCAACACTCTGCTTTGAAGTGCTTTGATCTACTATATTGACGTAAATTGGGGAGCAGCACGCTGGCTGTTCTGTTGTGCTAAGCATATGGGGTAAATTTCTTCCATGTGTGAAGCCCTATGAAGTAGAGATCAGTCTTTTCCATAGATAAAGGAAGGTGGGGAGTTCCAGATGCGTCCAGTACTAGCTCCCTCCAGGCAAAGATTTGTTGAATCAACATTCTCCCTGGTACACCAACAGATGATGCTTTTTAATTTGTTTCCTTGTAATTTATCATCCCAGTGAATTTTTTCGGAGTTACTGCTTTCCTTCTGAGACTTGTATGCCTGCCACATGAGTCATAGCTTTTAGCGACAGGACTAATTCATCGAATGACAGCTATGATTGTCCTCAGCAGTCACTCCACCATTCAGTAACTCCGCTCCATGTTTTGTGTGAGTTCAGAGCCAAAGAGGAAGTGCTTTGGTTTCTTTGGCACACAGCAAAACCCTGGTCTGGCCTTCCCCCAATTCAGGGGAGTCAAAGTTTGCCTCTCGTGTTGCTTGTGCAAACACAGAGTTTGGTGTTTGATATAATTTTTTTCCTCCCTCTCTTCTCCCTCAGAGAGGTTCAGAGAGGAGAGAGCCAGTTTGTGAAGCATGGAGGTGCAGTTTGAGTTGCTGCAGTGAGCACAGTACAGCCTTGAAGTGGTCTACATGTTTCAGAAAGGAAGTCACTGAGAGTTGAGGGAGTTTGCAGCAGTGACAAATTGTGTCAAATAATTCCCTGACATTTTGTCACCCTTCCTGCCCCCCCTGTTTCTACATGTTTCTGTAGGTCATACAGCAAAGTAAAGTCATATGCTTCTTTTTCTCTAAACCCCCCTAGTAGCAAGGTTGTTTACTGTACCTATACTGTACACACAATTTGTATGCGTTTAGATGGAGGGGGTGGTCTCTGACACATTAGCAGCAGACTGCTTATTTTGCACGCCACTCACTCAGAAGAGTTACTGAGAGCTCAGAGGAATAAGCGAAGGAGAGATAGAGGCTGAAAGAGAGTGGGGGGAAGCAGACAGAGTGGGAGGGGGGGGGGTTGTAGAGCACATGAGAGCGAGGAAAAGAGGGGGTACTGAGAGAAAGACTCTACAGAGAGGGAGTCGGCAAACAGTAACTCTAGCCTCAGTTTGTCTGAGACTACGACTTCCCCAAACTTTCTGAGGTGGTGAAGCGTAACAAGATGAAGGAGCTCTATGTACACACCTCCCCCTCTTCTTCAGAGTCTTCCGGATGTACTGCTGGCCAGTCTTCTGTACGATCGAGCCACTCTGGGACACTTGGCGCTCCGTGCATCGTATCAGGGGGCTCAGGCATGGACATGGATCCACTGGGGCCTGATTACATGTCCATGTGTCTATTGGCAGATGAATCTTACCAGAAGTTGGCTATGGAGACCATGGAGGAGCTGGACTGGTGTCTGGACCAGCTGGAGACCATACAGACCTACCGCTCTGTCAGTGATATGGCCTCCAACAAGGTAGGACATTTAACCTTAAGATTATGTTATGCACAGAGTAAGATGTTGTCGGGTTTTTCATCCATTCTGCATCTAATACAGTAAATCAATAATGTTTAAAAGTCAGTCTAAGTAATGAGATTGTTGCGGCAGTTTCGCAAAAATTACACAAGGCCTTGAGTTAAAAACATTTTATTGTCTTACTGAAAGACTCAAATGTCTCTTTGGTGACTTGTGTCTAAGATCACATCATTTTAACTCTTCCAAACTCTTAATTCTAGCTCTTGGATACATTCTTTCTCTGTGTCAGTGCCTGCTCTAACCACTGAGATAATGATTACCATAAGACCTCCCAGGAACACAATGCTACAGTTAACCAAGATTTACATCACAGACCCCTCAGCTAATGAATGAGTGTCTCAGGATCAATCTTAGCACATGTAAGAGTGTCCAATGATCCAAAAAACCCTGAAGTTTATCTGTCATATATGGTCAGACGACATGGCATGGGCACTAAACTTATGATAACTTAACTGACTTGTGCTCAGTTATACAATTGGTCTTTGTTGCAATGTAGGTGTCACTTTGCACAGTGTATGCAAAATGTAAATTGCTTTTTGCCACATTGACGCACTTGCAAAGTAACTGCCACTCTGTGGTTGTGTATGTACTGCCACCATGATTTTATGGGTCTCCTGTAAAAAGTAAGAGCAGTGTTTGTTTTGCATGCATGACTACTGAGTTCCTCTTATCTGTGAATATTATTATTACTTCTCTTCCATAGAAAGGGTTTTTTCTGTTTCTGCTTCCTTACCTTATTCAAACTACTCCATAGCATGTTCTGGGCTGATCTGTTTGCAGTAATATCTCTTGATGGAAATGAAGATTGATGCGTGCATAAAATTCTTGATTATAAAATATATTTACTGGGAAATGATAGATTTGTTTTTGCACTGTCTACTCCTGCATGAATAAGCTGTTATGTTGTGTTTATAGCAGGGGTTTTTTCTGTGAATATGCAATTAATTATTCAGTTCAATTCAAACCCCTTTATTTATCTGTTAGGAACTTCATTTGGAGATGGAGCACTAAAGCAAACGCGATAGAAAAAGAAAGAAAACACAGAACCTAGAACCTGTCCATTCACACATGACAGTTAGACATGTCATATGACACAACAAATAAGTTAAAAACACCATAAATTAATTAATTAAAAACAATTAAACAGTTTGTGCTTGTAATTGTATGACATGGGTGTTGGCGTTTATGTTAAGGTTGAATTAAAAAGGCAGATAAAGCTTCACAGTTAAAAACAAACAAAAAAAAAAACCAAACAAGTTCCTCTTGTGATATGCTCCCTATCTTGTCATCAACAGAAGGGCCAGCATCATCATGTTGACTGTTTATCTGCCTTTTATCTGTTTTTGAAGAGTGGTGTGTTGCAGGAACGCTTGACTTATTTGGTTCGTTTTCAGCTTGTTGTGTAAAAGTTGCTTAAACTTTGCTTTCCAAACAACTATTTGCAAATGAGTGCATTATCGCATAAAGAAATATTAGGAAGCTATGCTACTCAAGATGCTCTGCTACTTGGAGGAGAAGTGGCTAATATTGAGCACACTTTTTGGAATACCTGAAGTATGTAGGTCATCTGCATCACTTGCTTTGCCTTTTATTCTGCACGTGATTAACTTTGAAACCCTCACGCATTATTGTGGTTATTTGAAATATTAATAAGTAATAAGTAAATGGCTAACTCTCGTAAGTCTTGGGTTAGAATTTACATCATGAAAACATAAAAATAGTCATATACTGGGGCAGTATTTTTGTGATACTAGGCTAAGCTAAAAGCCAGCTCAGCTACAATAAGTCTGGAAGCTAATGTCAGCACGCTAAGACTCTAATGCAAAGATATTATAAAGTGTGTAAGTATGTCCATATTTACAAACTGGTATTCAAAGGTGCAGTCTGTAGGATTTAGTGGTGTCTATTTGCAGTAATCAAATATAATCAACATTTCATAATCACCTGAAATGAAGAATAATTGTGTATTTATTGCCTTATGATAGGTCTCTACATCTACAGAAGGTGCACGACTTTGTGTCCACCATGTTTAACTGACCGTACCCCAGGATAGACGAACTGATTATTAGTTCTTGTGTGGGTCTTTTGTGTTTTTTGCTTAACAGAAACTTATGCTTGGAAGAGGAAGTGTTGGCAAAAGTTACTGGCTTGGATGCAGTTTTCAACCTCATCACTAGATGCCACTAAATCCTACACGATAAACCTTTCATACAAAGTAATGATGTCCCGATCTGGATTTTTTTGCTTCCCATTGGATTTTTTTTGGGATTAGTTTTGCTGATACCAAACCAATACCGAACTGATGCCAACTTTTTGCAATGAAATTTTAATTAAAATTTGGAGTCATTCTTTATAGGTTATTATGCTGTTATTTTACATGAGATCACAATTGGGACACCTTTGACTCTTTATGACTTTAGTATAAGTTTTACACTTTCTAAATTCATACAGTACTGTGAGCCAAATTAGAACCTCTGACAGGCTTCTTTTGGCCCGTATGTTTGCCACCCCTGCTGTAGAGTGTCTATGGACAAGTCTGTCCAGTTATTATATGGGGGTGCCTTCTGTGCGGTTATTGATGTGTGGATCAGCGGGTTACTTGCAGGTTGAGTTGGCGGTTCAAGAGAAGGTCAGTTTATTTGCGAAGTGGGTTGGATTGGGTCAGATAATTCCACAATAGCCCCACGGCTTAAAAAAACCAGACTCGCACATCACTACCATATGTACCTCATGGTGAGTACGTGCAGACCTTAAAGTGAAAGTGAAACTTATAGACACTTTACTAATTCCTCTAAGTCTCCTGCTGTTGTGGAGCTTTTCCCTACCTTCAGAATCTTTAATTTGAGGGAGCAGAATGTTACACCCCCCACCTCACTCCCCAACCAATCCAATCCAATGTCCTAGAAAAATGTCAGATCGGCAGCCGAAATCGATCTCTAGATCGAATCGGGACATACCTAATACAAAGGGTTCCTACTAAGCCAAAGCTTTAGACAAACAATAATGGTGGTGATGACGGTGATGAAGATAACACAATAAAGTAAACAGATCTTAAAAGTCTACATTATGATGTCTCTGGAGGTGAAATCAGGGATCGGTCACATCTAAAAGCCTCTGGGGAATTCCATGTCTGTGTAAAATGTCCATCCCTGAAGCTATGCCATGAGCGTGGCTAAAAGGATAAAGTTCTCGTTTTCTTTGTAATGACAGAAAAGATCACTATAATGTTCTATTTTTGAAATTTCAAGGAAAAATCTGGTTTCAGGGAATCTAAATAAACACATTGTGGTGCTTAAAGACTGCAATAAACAGCTATTTAGAACTAATTAATTCCTTTTGCTTTGATGCACATAAACTTTTTTTTATGCATACTTAATTTGTGCAGTGTTCCAGGAAAACGTACTCCACAGTTCATTGTATTTCCCAACCTCACACAGACACACTGTAGGAGACTGTACGGCGGCATCAGTTATAAACACCTAGGGTGGTGGTGTCCCTTTCCGCCTTTATTCTACACTGTGGTGTGAGGAAGGACTTGGGGGTTGTTGTCAGACTGTGATGGGTGACTGTGACCGTGACACCAGTTTCCTGTCTCTTTATTTCCCGTGCCCCCTGTTGCCCTCTCTTCTCTGCTCCCTGGTCACCAGATGACAATAGCGGCGCTTTGACTAGGCAGGCAGGTTGAGTCTTTACGGGCAACTACGTCACTGGGACTGCCAAGACAATGAGCGCGGGGATCCACAGGCATGCAGTAGTATAGCTGCTCAGTCAGGCAAACAGGGCACATTGTTTTCAATGAGTCACAGTCCCCCTAGTATGACCCAGTACCACCAGTATGCATTGTTGACCAGTACTGTTTTTAAAAAAGAACAGAGGTCACCACTTCATGATAGTACAGATTGTTTTTGCTGCAGTGTTGTGCAGCTCTACAGGGAATTTAAAAAGGACATTTATTGGTCCGTTCTAAGACGTAACAACCACAGGTGGAGTGTAATACCACTGGTGGCTGCTAGATGCTGCTTTAACTGCCTCTAATGGACCTTTATTGAACTCCAATGTAGAAGACAATCTGGTCTGGTTTGATTTATTTGAACCCTCTAATAAGTCCATTCAGGGTCTATATGTAAATTATCCTTTTATTAGTAAGATTTTAAGGCAAATCTCAATATCTTCCATTTAGGATTCTGATTGACAGGTGCCTTTTGAATATGTAACAGACCATTTTACCTGATTTCTGAAGAGTTTGCAATAATAAAACCCTTAAGGGATTTTTTTTTTTTTTTCATAAATGTTTCATAAAGTTTATTATTTTTGTGAGCAATAGCTTTAGCATGCACCGGAAATCCTCTTGCCCTAAGTGTCCAAATGTGGTCACTTGTGTCTCCAAAGAAGTTCATATGGCAAGAGGCAAAATACAAACTCAAAATGGTAGTCAACAGATGATGTCATGACTCCTATCCATTTTTATGGTAGGTTTGCATTTTTGTTGCAACATTTGCATCAAATATGCTGCCTCATTAATGCAGCACCTACAGGCTTTCACTCCATCCCAGCATTCATTTTACATGATGCTTGACAAAGAGCCTATTTCTTTTCGAAACCAGAAAGGTTGGAACTGAACCCTCGATCAAACCCAGGGTGTCTCCACTTACAGCGTCCAAGGGCACAGGTGTATCCGGGGGTACGGGGACCACACACCTTGCAGACCGCCGGCCTGGTTGGTGTGACCTCAGAGCCGGGAGCTGCTTCCCTGCCCTTCACTATCATTAGCCTCGCCACACTTCCATGCTGATGTTGGTGACGGCCTTGGACAAACACTGCCATCTGAATCCAGTTAGTAGAGTTTAGCTCTTTGTGGGTTAGCGTGCGAGCAAGGCCCTGAGCAGAGCGCAAGCGAGTAGGAAACTTTAACTCACGTGTGGTCACTTCAACTTTGAAGCGCCGCCGTTTTCAGAGGGGAAAAAATGACAAAATTATTGCAGCAGATGTAGCGGTGGGTTTGTAGCTGTAACAGAGGTAATGGACATGAAATTATAGTGTTGTGATTCCATTTGACTGAACGGGTGGTGAGGAGATCAGACAAGCTGCAGTGGTGATTACAGTACCTAATTGTAATTAAAAGTTGTACCTCTGTAAGCCGCTTCTATCATGGAAAATAAGCCAAAATGAGGAAGGGGAAGAAATGTAAATCCTGGTTTTATTTCAACCTTCTACTTACTGACTTTTTTCAGTGCCTTCTAGGAAATACATCTTTCTAATGTTACTAAACCCTGAAAACTCAGGCAGCCTCCTCTGTGTTGACACAATAAACAACTGCAGAAGGGAGAATGGCAGCATTGGCTCACTCTGGACTTTGTCAGGTTGCACAGTTGTGGTATTGCAATATTAAGTCATCCCATTAGTCTGTTCTTTTCAGCTAATGTCAAATTATGTTGCAAGACCTGGACCAACTTTTACAAACCGGTTCAAAGGACTGGAATATATTCTGTGCTTTACAGTTGTGATTTTTCCCTCAAAAACTTACTTTTCTGGGATTTCACAGTAATGATGTCAGATACTGTATGTGAGTTGTTTGGTTCCTGAAGCCATGTTAGCAAAACATCTACCAGTAAATGATCTCAGTGAATTAGTCTGTCAGAAAAAGAAGTAAAAAAAGGGGAAGTAGGTGGGAACACATGCTCGGGCCTGTGATGGGGGGAGGAGCTATGGATCTCTTGTTAGACTGTGTAGGCCAGTCAGGCAAGTCAGTTTTATCGCTATATATTTCCTGTCTGACGCCACATCAGAAAAGAGAATAGAGAGAGGAAGCAGGCAGAGTCTCAAACACTTTGAGCGGAGTTAATGCTTTTGGAACTTTACAAGATTTCTTTTTTTGGTGCGTTTGGTTGTTGTTAAGTGACAATGGGACTATGTTGTTCTGAAAAGCAGAAGAAAAACTTTGGAATGCCTACAAGTTGGAATAAGGTGAGTTAGTTTTAGAGCTCTTATACTCTGCAGTAAGTGAGAATGTGTGACTGATTCATTTGATCAGCCTCTTTTCTAAAATACATGCTTTGCTGTCCAATTATTTGAAGAATTTCTTGTTTTAGACTTAAGCTTTGTGGGACATTTTTACACTTTTTAGCTTAATTTTGTAAGTTCAGGTGTGAATACTGTTCTGACTAAGATCCTTCTACATGATTTGCATAGCTTTGAAATACAGACTCCAGTGTGCACCTATTTTGAATACTCAAATTTTACAAGGTATCAGCTCATCATGTTCTCAGGGCTAACCACAGATTTTTTGATTACATCAGTTTACACTCTATGCAACTTTTTAAGGTTGCCTAACACATCCTTTGAAAATGATCACTCTTTGCTAATGTTAAAGGATGTTTGAGTTAACACCATATATTGAGTAATCTATGACGACACTGACAGCCCTGTCACCATGCTGTAGGCTTGAACTGTGCATGTGAGCTGAACTGTATGACCCTGGGTGACTGACGTGTGGCTCTGTGCCTGATTCACTTCCTCGAGGGCAAATGAACCCCCCACTGTTCCGCTGCTTTAAAGAATCAATTACAATCCCTCTTTTGAATGGAATAAAGCCGTCTGATTCCAAAGTCAAATTTTTGTCCTTACGAGCTCCCTTTGATTTTTATGGACTGCCTCTAGCACTCTGGCTTTTTTAGTGCAGCCAACGCTTTGAAAGTGGTATTCAAGTTTCACAGTCAAGTACATGTTAGCAGTTTGCTTGACAGTTATTAGACAGCTGTTGAGACCAGAAAGAGAATCAGGAGAAAAGACCCCATTGTTAGAAATAAAAAGGATTTTTTTTTTTTTTCATGGCAAATGAATTGTCATGGTTGGGTTTTTCAGCTTTTGAAGGCATTCTAGAAAACAGAGGAAAACAATGATATTTTATTATTTAAAAAAGAAATTACATTAGGATATTTATAAGGCTGTGGTTTTGCACCATTGGTTCCCATCACATCTCTCTGACACTGGTGGAATCTGCATTCTGTGACACAGATATTGGGCTTGTTATGTTTTCACAGCATCTAGCCTTCAAGGATTTATTTACTGCATCTGAATATGCACTGAATGTGTGTGTATGTGATGTGATGCCCTGTGTTTAAAGCGGGGACCACCATGAGAACAACAGAAGGAGCCACGTGACTCTGTTGCCATGGCGTTCAGGTTGTCGTGCAATTGGTGGTACACTGGTGGGCTGCAGACTGAAGACACTGTCATCTGTTTTTGCCTCCCTTTAGCTCAGTTTCTGTCTTTAATACAGAAAAACGCTGCTATGCAGACAATATTTTTACGAAATTTTATTTACATCAGTTGGTATTGACAAAAACAGTTTGGTTCATGGCTTCTTATTTACAAAAGATAATTGTCCTTCTCCTAATCATATACAAAAAGCTATCAAGTCAGGTAAATTAATGACCAGCTTCTCCTTAACCATGTGATAAACACTGTGACACTGTGTTACTTTGAAGCCTCGGTTTGCGCAGTGTGCGTTGGATCTGTTCTGCATTACTGAGCAGCGGGAGCAAATCAAGAAGGGAGAAAAGTTGGGAGGGGGGTTGCAGAAAGCACAGGAGTGAGGGAGCAAAAGAGAGATAGAGTGAGAAAGATGTGGGGGGATTCTCCAAACTCGTGTTTTCTGCAGTCTTATGTATGGTTCAGTGCTTAGCAAGGGTGGGAAGCAAAGAGAAAGAGAGAGGGAGGGGGAGCGAGAGACTCCACCAGGCTGTCTGCCACAGGGGACTCTACAGCTCCAGCGCACCCCTCCTCCTCCACTTTGCCTTTCTCCGTCCCTCCTTTCCTTTCCTCCCTCTGTCTTACAGTCTGCCCTTCCTCCTTGCCTTGTTCAATCTGGGCACAGGAAGGCTGGATTTCCCCGCTGAATGTCACTGGATCCCATTTGGATGGTGCCTGGAGGAGACAGGTTTAGAAAAACGGACAAAGGCAGCAAGAAGAAGGGAGGAGAAAAGGAAATATTGATTGCATCAGGGGGGATTCCATCAGTCTTACCATTGGCTTGCAATCGTGGAGAACGGCAAGCAACACAATGAGGAGGCACGTTTGGCTGGGGGTATAGGGGTCTGCCGCAGCAGCCCTCTGGAGAGTCCGGCTGGGGTGTTTTTTGCCGTTATCAACGTTGGAAAGCGGTGATTTGGTTGAGCCTTGTGCTTCAGGCTGTAGGGCTGAGCTCAGCCTTGGGGGTCCACTCAGAGAGGAGCATTCAGGGCTTCTGCTGGGGAGCGCCAGGGGCTCAGCACAGCTCAGCACCATGCCTGAGGCCAACTACCTGTTCTCTGTGTCCTGGGGATACATCAAGGTGTGTCTGAGGGGAGAAATGGCATAAGATGGGACTTTGTGTATGGGAGTGTATGTGCATGCACATGTATGATTGTGTCATGTTGGCATATCGGATGACATATCTCTGGTTACATACAGTGATATTTTTTTAAAACATGTTTTTATTATATAACACTTGGATGGATTTGTTTTAAACCAGCCTGGTTGTGACCAAGTAGTTACACTGAGAAAATTTTGGGCAGTTTGTGTTCCTGGAAGATTTGGTTATAGCACAGACTTTTTTTTTTTTGTATTAAAACTGTATTTTGTTTGTTGAAATGCCAAAAAGTCAAACAACTTAGTAGCTAACTCAATCCAGAACAAATGGACACAAACAACATTCCTTGTATGGCACATAAAAATACCAAGGCCGTGTTCTCAAGGGACATATTCCAGTGGAAAATAACAGGAAATGCATTATTCCATTGCTCAGAAGCCATGATAAAGTGATTGTGATGATCATGAATTTCCTTGTTAAGGTTTTGAAAATGTGCCCTTTAACCTCATGCGTGTTTTTATCTCTTTGACACCAGTTCAAGAGGATGCTGAACCGGGAGCTAAGCCACCTGTCTGAGATGAGTCGATCAGGGAATCAAGTGTCAGAGTACATCTCCAACACTTTTCTAGGTGAGCAAAGCTGTACACCCACAAATATCCACAAAAACACAAACAGTCACAACATGTACTTTGTGCTGTGCTGCAGTCTTGCACCCCCAGGAATGACGCACTCTATATGTGACCAAGGTTGTGAGGTTATTCACAAGATATGATAAGTAGTAGGGTAACTCTTAGTTGGTCTGCACCACTGCTCTCAAACCAGTCTGATCTGGTCTGCAATGGAGACAGAGAGCCCCCTCACTCTGACTGCAGAAAAATGTTGGGGGGGGACTCGGGGAAGACTTCCCTCTGGAGAGATCAGGGGCAGTGAGTGGGGGAGAGGGAGAACGTTTTAGTGCACTGTAATGTGTCAGAGTGGAGAGGTTACCACATAGAAAATGCATTATTTATCAAAAAGAAAGCAGTTTTTCCTTGTCTTTTAAAAGCCCGGTGGCTTATCGTGACTCTCAGCTCTGCAACCAGTCACTCTGCCCCTCAGCTTTTCATCCAACTGCCCACCAGCTTCCATCAGCTTATAGGGGTTTTGTGCAGTCTGATGTTCTGCACATCTTGTCTCAGATGTGAAAAAAACAAAAGGGGGCGAGAAATGAGGCAATAGAAGTGCTGCAGTGTAAGCGGATGCTGTGTGATAGAGCTGCACAGGGAGAAAAGAGAGACACAAGAGCACAGAAGGAAGCTGAGCTTATCTTTGAAGCTTAGCGGTTTTGTTGTCATCTGCATTGCAGCTAACACCTGTCAGGTGTAGTGAGATCATTTTCTTCCTGTGCTTTGTGGAGGATGCAGCTGAGATATTTTTTCTCACTGCGGCATATGTGGTGCACATATACAGACTGAGGGAGTCTCACACACACATGCATACATACTGTCAGCTGCATACAGCATGTGAGTAAGTCTCACAGTGCTAACACTTTGAATCACATGCACCAAACAAGCCCACACAGAAGTAAGTCCCTCCTCTAAACAATTCCACTTAATATGAAACTGCTTTCAACAATTCTTTGGATTGTTGTCATAACATGAGTTTCTCTGAATGCATGGACCACTGGAATATAATCGAACTGTAAACATCTCATTAGCACACACTGATGCTTTGTCCTGAAAATGTGACACAGCTGCAGTCTCATTATATTTGAGAAATTCATGTAATTAATCTAGAAACAACACCATAAATGGTATTAGTGTGGCCAATTTAAGATTTTTTTTTACTCTTTAAATCAGAAAATAATTGGTGACATATATTTTTAAATAATTTATAGACAGCCTTAATGATGGAACATACCCATGGATAAGGAGCTGATGCCATTTTTTTCTGGTTATTATACATTTGGTCTTAAATCTCATTCCAAGTGGCATTAAAAAGTCTTAAATCTAACAGCCTTGAGCTGTAAGAACCCATTTTTTTGTTGTAATTTATTGTAATTTGTATTGGATCAGCCATTTTTCTCTCCAACTGTCCACAGAAATACATTTTAGCAATACAGATCTTAACTGAAGGGCTGCTTGCTAATGAAATAACTGCCACCACAGTTTTAACGTGTTGACACGTAGGTGTGAGAGGTCAACTATCTCCTTGTGTTAACGTTGTTTACAGTGAACTCACAAACTGGGATGCTTGTGATGCCTTTCCCAACATCTCCTCGCTGAGTGTGTTTTTGTCACTTGTGAAATTGGACGACACTTACTCATCTTCTCTTCTGTTTTTTTCTGTCTTCCAATTTTATTCCCCACAGACAAACAGAATGAACTGGAGCTTCCATGTCCAGTTCCCAAGTCGAGGGAAAGGAAGAGGAGGCAGGGCCAGCAGCAGCAGCAACAGCAGCAGCAGCAACAGGGAGGGATGATGACTCAGATCAGCGGGGTGAGGAAGGTCAGCCACACACCCAGCATCTCTGTAAGCACAGGCAATCGCTTTGGAGTGAAGACGGACCAGGAGGAGCAGCTGTCAAAGGTGAGTAATAGACTAGCCAGCTAAAGCTAAATTACAGTTGTCAGATTGGCTGAAAACCTCACACTTCCTTTGTGATTTCACACAGGATCTGGAAGACATCAATAAATGGGGCTTGAATATCTTCAAGGTGGCAGAGCACTCCCACAACCGACCGCTCACATGCATCATGTACACCATCTTTCAGGTCAGTGTCTTGACACTTCATCGTTCCTATCCTCCACCTCCGTATCAATTCAGGAAGAGCGAACAAAATGAGTGAAAGCATTTACAAATGGTCCCATAGGCTGCACGTGGCTCAGCCCACGACTATGCACAGTATGTTCTCTGCAACGCTGAGCTGTCGGTGTCACTAGAGGAACATCTGCTGCAGGGACATTAGCAGTGGAAAAGTATCTGTAGCTGTGAATCATGTTGGCATATAAGCAAAATATTAGCATTTTCTGTCCTTTTTTCCTGTATATTCGTCATAAAATGCAAAGTGAAATGAAACTTTAACTCAAGGTTGGACGGCCGGTGTAGAAAACACTACAAACAAACCATGACAGAAAAGGGATCACTTCTTACAGCTGAATTCTTGTGTTTTCTAAAAATTTTTCCCCCTCTGTGTCACATACAGGAGCGAGACCTGATGAGAACGTTCAAGATTCCAACAGACACCTTTGTGACGTTCATGCTGACCCTGGAGGGCCACTACCACTCTGACGTGGCCTACCACAACAGCCTGCACGCCGCCGACGTAGCCCAGTCCACACATATCCTCCTGTCCACTCCTGCACTCGATGTAAGTTTTATTACTTGTTATATTGATCAAATTCTACATATTTTAAGGGATATGCAAGAAAATATCGGTTCACTTGAGTATCCTGTTGTTTGGGGACATTGAAAAAACACCTCAACCTGTGCTTTTCAGATATTTTGTGTTGTAAAACCTCCAAACATTCAACTTGCTTATATTATCTCACTCCATTTGATTTGATATAATCCCTTTATCGAATTACAGACACAATACAGAGCCTTATTGTTCATAATCTTCTGCTACTTTGCATAAAGTACCGACTTGAATGTGGTTGATTTAAACTTGCTAAACCTGTTGAGTGTATTTGTTGGTCATAAAATTGATGTGGCATCATCCCCCACACCTTTCTCTAAGGTATTTCTCAACTGAGCTGCCTGGGATTGACGTCATTAGAACCGGCACATCATGGAAACTAAATTCTAGAAAGGATGACACATGGGAGAATCAGTTTCAAACCATTGTCTAGTACCTTACCTTGTTTGGATAGTTAACACATGGTGAAGCTCTTTGTTATATTTATCCTTTTTATTTCTCTTCCTTGTCTTCAAATACAGGCGGTCTTCACTGATCTGGAGATCTTGGCAGCTATTTTTGCTGCAGCCATTCATGATGTGGACCACCCAGGAGTGTCCAACCAGTTCCTCATCAACACCAGTAAGTCGTCTTTGGCACATGTCATTTGTCACAAACACATGTCCGCTTTCTGATTTATTGAGTCTACATTTACAAAATTGGCAGAAAAGTTTGTGTGGTTTGGAGGAATCTGTGTTCAAACGCAACATCATTGATTTTTTTGAGGCTGTTGAATGGTTGCTGCAGTTACCTGGCATGAGGTTTTAAAAGCTCCAACTCCATTTAATTTTTCTCTTCCTGTCATTTCCTTCCCTTCCTTCTCTGCCTGTAGACTCCGAGCTGGCTCTGATGTACAACGATGAGTCAGTGCTGGAGAACCACCACCTGGCTGTGGGTTTCAAACTGCTGCAGGAAGACAACTGCGACATCTTCCAAAACCTCAATAAGAAACAAAAGCAGACTCTCAGGAGGATGGTCATAGACATGGTGAGGAAATGATTACGTATCTGTATGAGGCTCCAAGCCACTTTTAGCCATCAGAGTGACACCTTGATTATTTTATTGCTTCCTTCCTGTATTATGTATTACTCTAGTACCGTCTTACATCATTTTGCGTCTCTCTGTCTTCCAGGTTTTGGCGACCGACATGTCGAAACATATGAGTTTGCTGGCTGATCTGAAGACGATGGTGGAAACCAAGAAGGTGACCAGCTCTGGAGTCCTGCTGCTGGACAACTACACTGACAGAATGCAGGTAAGAGACATGCTTAGAAACACACATTATACAATAAAGCCTTTAACATGCAGTGCGGTATATCAGCCAGTATCTTAAGCCTTAAAGACCCAAACATTCTTCTTCTTTTCTCTGAGCTTTTATGAATATCTACAAGATTAATAAATTAAATGTTGAAAAATACCTGATTTTCCCTGAAAGAATAACCCAATACACAGAAGACAACATTACAATAAATGGTTACGAAGCACTTAAATACGGTTAAATATAGAGAAACATGCATTTCGGAAGTGACACATTAGAATAGAATAGAATAGAATAGAATAGAATAGAATAGAATAGAATAGAATAGAATAGAATAGAATAGAATAG
>JAQQZY010000010.1:3799727-3815987 GCA_030068375.1 Ostorhinchus rueppellii | reverse complement strand
CTACGGTCCCTCCGACCACCACCAAACATTCATACACCAGTGTGAGTGACACTGGAGGCAAGGAGGGTGAAGTGTCTCGCCCAAGGACACAACGGCTGACCTGGAGAGAGCGGGATTCAAACTGCCAACCTTTCGGATATTGGACAACCCGCTCTACCACTTGAGCCACAAGGATGACAATACTGAACAAACAATAAGTCAAACTATGAATTATGAAAGAGCTGCAGCATTTGAAAGCGACCACAGTGAACATTTGACTCATAAACAGTACCACAGTACTGTTTCAGTTTCAGCTTCAGTTTGTCATGTCTATCATAGATTGAGATTGTCTCCGTCAACTTAACATTTATGGTTTAGTAGTAAGTTTGTTTGTTTGTTTAATCAATGACTAGACATTTCAGACGACCCCATTTGAATTCCAGGTGATTCCACATCGGGTCCCGACCCCAAGGTTGACAAACACTGCCATAGAGTCACTCTGACTCACTATTCATATTAAATGTGTTTTCTCTGCGTCTGTGCAGATTTCAAGGGGCCTCGCCTCCGTTCCAGTTCACCTTTAGACCCCCTGCTCGCCGGCCTTCTGTCAGTGTTCATTGTCACCACGGCCATCGTCTTTGTCATCCTCTTTCTCAAGTTCCGCCAAAGGACCAACCACCCAGAGTTTCACCGACTGCAGGATCTACCCATGGTGAGACACACTAAACTGCACACACACTGAATATTTTACTGCCCCACCACAAACACAGATGTACTTTATGTGCATGTATTGAAATTCAACATAATATATGGATACACACTGGAAAAAATATAAACCTGACCAAGTGTATTTTTCTCATTTTTAATCAAAATATGTCATCACACTTAAAATAAGACAGAATGACCTAAAGAGTAACCTTTCCATGAGATATAAGAATTTATTTATAGACAATACATCTTGAAAGTCATATTTCAAAAAATTTTATCAAGATAATTTTCACTTGTTCCATTGGCAGATTTGTTTTGTCTAATTCAAGCAAAATAGCTTGTATTAATTTTTCACTTGGGGTATTTTTTTCCAGCATATGAAGTGAAAACATATTTACAAACGATATGTGAAATATATTTAAAATTAAGACATTATCATATGTTGTCTTATATTAATAACCCATAGTCCAAGTCAAAAAAATGAAATATAAATACTAGAGATGTGCACAAATCATTTATTGCACTGCAAATTATTTGGTTCTTACCAAGATATAAAAACTTAGATTTAGAAGTGTTAGATAATTGATCTTGTTTTCAGAGTTAATTTCTTATTTTCAGTGTTCATACGTCTGTACACATGCTTATTTCTAGATTTAACATCTGAATTCAAGAAATCTTGTCCAGTGAAATTCTCTTGCTGCACGGACAGATGTTTCACTTGTTTTGAGGAGCTTTTTCATCAGATTTAGTGTTTTTATCTTATTTTTAGACACCCCTTTTTTGCAGTGGAGTTGATTATTAAAAAAAAAAAAAGTTATGCATATTCAACATCTTTTTTAGCGAGTTTGCAGTTTTTATTTAGGCTGGGATGTGAGGAGATTAGTGTTTTACTTCATAGAGACAGAAGTAAAGTTTATTGCAATGTTTCTTCCTGAGAACTGCCTATGGAAAGTAAAGACTGAGAGTTAAATGCTTTAAAACATTTAATGGTAAAGTTGTCTTTTACCCACTCCTTGCTTGATCTGTTTTTTAGAATTATTATTCGAATTTTGGTGGAGAGGACGGGTTATTCTCGAGTTATCAAATACTTAATCAGTTTAAATAGACTTGATTATTGAAATATGAAAAGTAATTAGTAAGTAGTTTCTGTTGTTTTCTTATTTTTATTTTATTGGTTTATTTAATAGGGACAATACACAATTATGAACACTACTGTATAAAAAAATACACCCATGTAAATATACCAGGATTAGTCAGAATAACTACTTTTCATCTGCAGTCCCTATGCAGGTGACAGAAAAAAGCATAAAACAGCCAACATTAGTACATCACTCGTCAACTTTAAATTTTAAAAAGTAAAAATACACATATTGATGGCATAGACACCATCAAAACAAACAAATAAACAAAAAACAAACAGACATAGGATGCTCACAGGGGCATTGGCCTATACATACGTTGCAGGCTGTTATGGAAAAGAGAAGCGTCTTTTCTGAGCTTCATCGACAGTAGAGTCACATCCATGTTATTATACCTGATGGAATCAAACCAGATTCAGTCAGACGCCACAACCCGTCCCATCTGTCTGAAAACACGTGACTGGACAAAGTCTGGATCACATGGTAGATCTTCAACAGCCTGAAAACACTCATTCTTATGTACTCTCTGACCGCTTGAACTAGAAAGCGCTGAAAGGTAATTATCAACTTATCAAGCACAACAGTTTTAGACCATTCTGGTTTCTCCATAAGGTCTGGAGTGCGTGGAGGCCAAACCATGTGTGAAAAGGATTTCTCATCCTCCCTGAATCACTCTTCCATAATTAGAACCAAATGAATCATGGGATTGTTTGGTCTTCATGCTCTCCACAAAACTGATAAGTGGTTTAAGATATAAGGAGCCACTGCATGAGACAGGGTTAAAGAAGTTGTTGTAGCTGAAAATTTAATCAATGTCGTAATTTTCTACAAAGACCTTAAGTGTTTGTTTAGTTAAATCCATATGGCACTGTTTTGTTTTGACCAGGCTTTGTGTATTAGCTTTGGTTGTGTCCAAATCTTTTCTTTTATTTGAAGACTTGAACTCCAAAAGTAGACAACACACACACACACACACACACACACACACACACACACACACACACACACATACAAACCACAGAGATAAAAATCACAGATATACAATGTCAGTCAGTGGTCAGCAGTAAAAACACACATAGTTATTTGTGTCAATATTTCCAAAAGATGGAGGTGTACCTTGTACCTCAGATTAGAGCACAGGTGTCAAACATGCGGCCCGGGGGCCAAATCTGGCCCACTGAAGGGTCTAATCCGGCCCCTGGGATGAATTTATGAAATGTCAAAATGACACTGAATACATTAACAATCAATGATCTTCAAATCATTTTAGGTCAATTTAATCTAAAGTGGGTTAGAGCAGGAAAATACTATCATAATAAACAATAAATAATGAACAAGCTAATTTTTTCTTTGTTTTAGTATAAAAAAAAAAGTAAAATTGGACAGAAGTTTATATTTACAGACTAGCCTTTTACAAAAAAAATATGAACAACCTGAAATGTCTTAAAAGAAGTCTGTGGAATTTTAGCAATATTCTGCCTGTTAATAACGGTTTGTCTATTTTTAGATCCACTGTGATCTGTAAGCTGAGATGCACATCTATAAATGATACATTATGGTGCAATATTGTTAAAATTGTACTTTTTTTCTTCAGAATTTTCAGGTTGTTCATATTTGCTCATGTTATGCTCAAATACAGTTTATAGATGTAAATATTTTCATGACAGAATTTTACTTTTTTCACTAAAAACAGAGGAAACTTTGGATTTGACATAATTTATACATTCTTATCTTAATTTTTATTTATTTTTTCTTAATTTTACTGGTCGTATTAGGCTAAATGTGGCCCCTGAACTAAAAGGAGTTTGGATTAGAGTCAGTCACAGACATTATAATTCTATTCCTAGATCCTTTGAGCCTGCACATTAACGTATATACACAATTCCTCATGGGAAGCAGCATGGGAAGGAGGAACATTCCATATCACAATAAGATAACTTGCACTTTCCCACCTTGGATGTTTCAGCAATATTCTAAGAGCATCATTATATACAGCTTTAAACCTAGAGAACAATTGCTGGGTGATTTTTATCCAAGCAAATGTATTTACATGGTTTTCAATATGTCGCGTTTGTCTGAGTGGGAAGGATTCTGTGCCTTCACCAGGGAAGTGTCACATGTCCCAGGAATGGGTGGAGCAAAGACCAAGTTTACAGTATCATTTTTTTTAAAGGATTCTTTTGTTCTGGAATTCCTAATGTTCCAGTAATTTTGGAGCATTTTTTAGGGTCCTCCCATGACTTTTTCCCCATTTTGTTAGACATACCACAGTTGAAAATAAAAGAAAACCCCTCTAATTTGTCATGTGTTGTCATATGTTAATCTATTTTTCTGACAAGTACTTTTTGTTGTGTGTATTATATTGGGTAAAAATCACCCGGCGATAGTGAAGGTTTTAGTTTTTATAGCACAAGTGTTCTAGGGTTAATCTTATGCAGTTTTGCTTTACTATAGCTACACCACAGGGGAGTATACACTGTTACCCATAAAGTTGGAATAACTTTAATTTTAGACATATTCCCCTTTTTATTCCTGCTTATACACATCAGTTATCACCTCTGACCCGGTGCATTGATTATATACTGAGTCCCAGTTCCACTTTATCAAAAATAAATCACATTGGCGTAATAATTTCATGAGAAAAGGAAAAAATATACATTATTCTTCTTACACATTGTTGCCCATATCAATTAGAAGAAGAACGAGTGAGTAAAAGGTAGAGGATAGGGATATGGGGAGGATGAGGGGGAAGGTATATATATATATATATATATATATATATATATACATATATATATATAAATAAAAGATGAAGGGCCAGTGTTCCTAAGGTGAATTACCTGTTGTCTGTTTTTGTTTTGTGTACCCTTTTTCTTTGAAATATCAGCCCTGACAGTGTTCCAAGTCTTAGGAAGTAACCCTGCCCTACTCGTATTTGTTAAACATTTGTGAGAAATACAAACCCAGTACCTCTGTATTTTTATTTTATTTTTGAATTATTTTATTTATTTTTTGGATCGAAGCAGAAGCGAGCAATGAAACAACAGTTTAACTGATGGATTTATTTTGAATATGAATGTAAAAGCAGAATAAATAAACAAAACACTTAAAAATAAGACATATAATACATATTCAAAAAGGAGAAGAAGCATAACTTATAAACTCCCACGCCTTCTTAAATAATTAATAACAGTAATAATCTTAGAGTCTAAGCATATCTGTACTCTATTCTATAATATCCCTGATCCTTATTATGAAATAATTTAGTTTCTGGCTTTATATTATCATAACAGCTCTGTGCGTAAAGATATCTTAACTAAATGAAAAACATTTGGAGAAATTTTTATTTATTTTTTTATTCTTTATGGGGTTTATGGTGTACAGATTTGGCAGTTATACACTTTCTGTCTTTGCTCATGTGTTTTACAGCTAACTGCATGGTCTTACTTGGAAGTATGACTTGTGATGCTAAACAAAACCCCCATTTTTTCCTCTGTAGGATGACTTAATGGAGGACACACCACTCTCCAGATACTCCTACTGACCCAGCACACATCTCCTGTATTATTCAGAGAGCAAATACAAAGCACCAAGTAAAGGTGGGATGACCAGTCTGGATCAGAGTAAAAACCTTTTGCCTGGATACAGCTGCATCTGTGATGGTGACTTTCAGATTCTGGCTGAGTGTCATATCGGTGGTGAAAACACAGTATTTATCTGTAGCTCCATGTGGCTTCATTATCAATGATTGTGTAAAAGAAACCACATCTTTTTCCACATTCCCTTTAAAACTCCAGAGCTCATTAGTCTGGTGGGAAAACCTTTGCTGTCTTTCTTATCTGAGGTGAAGCATTAGCACCTCTGCACCCTGACTGACCTTATGTATGCACAGCACTTTATTGTGACATTAATGGTCACAGTGCCCCCTAGGGGACATCTGAGGTAATGTGGAGCAAGGCTACTTCTGGAGGTCCTTAGATGTAATTTAACCTCAGGGTATCCAGCCAAGAATACAAAAGAGAGAGACAAAGAGGGAATGAGGATATGTAGAGGTTCAGAACACACTGGGAAGTTACAACACAGCCCAAAACAATCAAAGAACACTCATACAGCTGTGCTCATAAGCTTACATACCCGAGTGCACAGGTGTCAAACTCCCGTCTTTAAGTACCCCTATCCTGCATGTTTAAGATATGTCCCTCTTCTATCATACCTGGAATTTATTACAGCATTATCAGACTTCTGCAGAATATGATGAGGAACTGATCATTAATTGAAACAGGTCTGGTGGAAGAGGGAAATATCTAAAACATGCAGGATAGGGGTACTTGAGGACCGAAGTTGAGAACCATTACCCTAAAACACAGGTGTCAAACTCCAGTCCTCGAGGGCCGATATCCTGCATGTTTTAGGTATTTCCCTTTTCCATCATACCTGGTTCAATTACTGATCAGCTCGTCATCATACTCTGCAGAAGCCTGACAAGGATGTAATAGCTTCCAGGTGTGATGGAGGAGAGAAATACTGGATCTAAACCATGCAGGATATCGGCCCTCGAGGACTGGAGTTTGACACCCCTGCCCTAGAAGAATTTGTGATTCTGTGCCCATTTTATAGCAGAGGTGGGTAATCCCAGGTTCATGGAGTCAAAGTTCTGGGACGCATTGGTTCCAACCTGTTCACTGAACACGGGTGATTCCGATAATTATCACATCTACCTGGATGAGTCGTCGTCCTCATCAAAATGGCCAGGTTTAGTGAACCGGTTAGGACCAATACATGCAAGACTTTGACATGGTGAACCTGTGATTACCCACCTCTGTTTTATAGAGTCTATGAATAATGCAAATGCTTTTCTTTCTTTCATAGGTAATGGTTGGGTGAAGTCATTGATTATCAAACAAATACTCTTTTTAAATCATACCGACAACAGAAACTATCCAAATGACCCTGATGCAAAGTGTACATCCCCTAGTTCAGGGGTATTCAAATCCAGTATTCTGCATATTTTAGATAATTCCCTCCTCCAGCCCACCTGGAAGACATTACATCATTATCAGGCTTGATGATGAGCTGATCATCAATTGAAACAGGTGTGCTAGAAGAGGGAAATATCTAAAACATGCAGGATACCAGCCCTCGAGGACTGGATTTGAATACCCCTGAACTAGTCTTAATCCTCTGTTTTGGCTCCTTTAACATCATTAACAGTTTGAAGTCTTTTGTGGTCATTGTGGATGAGGCTCTTTATTTTCTCAGATGCTAATGCTGCCCATTCTTTGTCAAAACAACTTCAGTTCCTTTAAGATTCTGGGTTTTCTTGCATGAACTGCAGGTATCAGACCTCCCCAAAGTGGCTCAATGATACGGAGGTCAGCAGACTGACATGGCCACTCCTTCAGTTTTTCCTGCTGTAGCCAATGACAGGTGGACTTGGCCTTGTGTTTTGGGTCATTGTCAAGTGGAAACATCCAAGACCATCCCATGCACAGTCTGTCAGGGTTTGTAAACTTATGAGCACAGCTGTATTATTCTCTTAGCTGACCAAATAGAAAACAAGTGCACTTTCTAACAGCATTTACAGATTGCACAGATGAGGTCTTACTTACAACTATACACATACCCTAAGAAGCTTTTAACAAAAAGCCATATTTATGGGAAAAAAAAAACATATGGTGAAATCTTTGGAAGCCACTAATTTAATGTTTCAAGTGAAATTATTTGTGATTCTAAATTGTATGTGACGATAGTGTTTATGGTTGCCACCTTTAATGTACAATTATGGTGTGTAAAACTTGAATTAGGCTGAATGTTAACATCTTGCTACACTAAATAACACAAATGTAAATTACATGTTGAATGTTAAAAATCCACATTTATAAAAAAGGATGTGTTTGTTTCTGCACAGGGCTTATTAATTAAAATGCTTTAAAGTGACAATGACAAGCAGCATTGGGAGGTTTGAAGCGTAGACTGTTGTTACCTGCGTGTCAGACTTTAAATCTAGTGTTTCCTTACTTTCAAGTGCCAACAGTGATGTATAATAATTTTCCATTGAAATGTAGACTGTAAGATTTTATTGCTGTAAGGATTTCCTGTTTGATAATAAAAAGAATCAGTACTGAAATACAAGTCCTGAGCTGCATATACTCAGAGGAACGTTGTGCTTTTGCCAGTTTTATTCGATTGTGCTGAGTCACTGCAATTTGTAAAAGAGTCGGCTTCTTTTGTTGGACGTGATTAAGCGGACTTAAGGCCGGTACCTCCACCTGAAAAGTAAGGTGGACTATGAACAATCCTCCTTACAAAAAGAAAGCCACTCCCTTAACACCCACACACACCAGTCTCAAATCTTTACTTCAATAAATAATCTACTCACACTGCAATAAAGATTAAACCAAGACAATTTATAACCAATGCATTGTATTTAATGTCAACAAGAAGCACAGAGGTTTTTGAATGAACAGCATTTTTGACTAATTCTAACTTAAATCAGTCAAATTTGCTGCAGTATGTTAAATTAAAACTTATAACAGTGATTATAGAGAGGTGTTCAGGGACTGAAAACACCAGCGATGAGTTTGTTAAAAGGTGTCATTGTCTCATTCTTCCTGGAAAAATGTGCAGAAGTATGTTGCTCGTCTGATTCTAGACAATTATAAGGCTCCTTTTTGGCCCATTTGTGCCTGAAACTTTACTGTAGAGCTCAACAAAGGTTTGCAAAAGTAATGCTGTCTGAAGGATCAGAGATCACCGTGTTCAGCTCAGACTTCAACCTTTACATGACGAAACGTTCAGATCCCTTCAATGATTTAATTCTGTTCAAATGCTTTCATGTCTTTCTTTACTTTCATTTTCTCATGCATCTATTGTTAAACTGGTGATCTCCATCCCATTTAATTTACACTCAGATCTAAATTAACCCCGTCTCAAGTTTTAAAAAAATTAAGTGAAGTTGCACAAAAAAAAAAAAAAAAAAAAAAAAATATCGTGGTTTGTGCTATTTAGAATGAAACAACGCAAAGAAAATGTTATCACTGCTTAGTTTGTAATTTTTCCATACTGTCCCATATTTTTCTGATTTAGGGTTGCATTTGTATTTTTTTAATGTCTATTACACCAATTAAACTGTACAATCATATATGTCCGAAGTTAGATATGGAAAGTGTTGCTCATTACAGGTAAAAACGCTACACCCAGTTGCAAATAGACCACATTCAGCATTCCAAATGAGGCGTTTCCTGTCTTGGAGAACCAGTCAGGTTACTTGACAACATCAACTTCACCCAACTTGAGCAGCATGGCCAAAGGTTATAAAGTTTAACTTGGACGGCACCGATTCTAAGTGCTATGTACTGAGTGAGAAGCTTTACATCTCTAAGCACAGTTAGAATGACTGAAGCGACCCATCCGTGGTCCTGTCCAGCCCAGCAGGTGGCGGCCGAAGTTCAATGTGGTCAGCATCATTCCCAGCAAGGCGATGTTCCCAAACGCTCCCCTCATTCGTTTTTTGGGATCTAGTAGAAATAAATGACAGTGTTATAGCTGATTGATCTGATGGCACTACTGCTGCTATTATAAATACACTTAAACATACACTTTATACAATGCCCAGCAAAAAGTTGCAGATGCAATATTTCACTGCAACATCTTTGGTTTTGATTACAGGACACATTCACTGGATTTAACCCAAATAGTTCAGATCCTTCCATGGGTAAATCCTGCAGTGGTTAATAATGTTTGAGCTGAAACAGGTTACTGAACTCTAACTGCAGTGAGTGTCCTGCAGTGAGTGCCAGGACTGATCAGGATCATCAGGCATGTGGCAGAAGGGTTCCTGGAGAATCAGACATCATTTCCATCATTTACTGTTAGTAAATCAGTTTGTATAATATTTTTTGCATGTGCAGTGAGTTTGCACATGTTTTAATACACGCAAACCTTTTTATAGATCCGGCCCAGAGTGTTGTTTTGAGGTTTGTGACACTACTGGCCAGCCTTATTCTGTTAAACTGGGAGAACAAAAATGCTCCAACTCATCAGGCTCTGTTAAAAGACATGATGCAACATTTACATTTGGACAATATCTAATTTTCACTAAAAGATCATGTAAAGTTATTTTATTGATTTTTTTTGTAGCCCTTTATAGATTTTAATATTAAGTTAGTGGGCGGGTACCCTCCCCAACTTTTTTTTATTTTTTTTTTATTTATTTTTTTTAATATAACGTGTGCAGGTGTAGTGTTTTTGTTGTGACATCACATATATTAGATATTGTATACAACTTGTTTATATCATCATTGTTCAAATTAAAATTAAGAGTTAAAAAATATAACTAAATGATTTTTTTTTTTTTTTTTTTTTTTTTTATCTTTGGCCGTCAGAACCTTGCACAACTTTTTACTGAAAAACAAGAGAAATAACAGCATCTCTTTACCTCCTGTAGAGTATCCATGCGCATACACCTCCCTGCTTATGATCCATACAACTCCGAGTCCGCTGGCAGCACGCTGTTACATACAGAAACAAACAAAAAGCAATAAAACACAAAAACTAGAGACCTCGTAACATGTGAGGATCCACATCAGATGCATGAGGTACAGTGTTAAAGCAGGCATATTTAGTTCTCATTCTCTTCTCTTCACATACAAGAAAATACGTGCACGGACTAAAAAAAAAAAAAACTAAAGGGGTTATAAAAGGTCAAAAGACACTATTTAGCGTGACCCATGACAAGAAGCAGCACAAATAGTTAGAAACATCTGACACATACATCACAAAATCAGTGCAATAAAAACACTTATCTGAACAAAAAAAGGTTAAAAACATGTAAAGTACAAAGGGAGGTCACTCTAAATATTACCACTTTGGTTTATAGATGCTATTTTTTCCCCTTCAAATTTTTGTTTTTACTGCTGTACATACTTCATATATACAGGTTGAATCTTAATAAAACAGCTGATAAATACATACAGTTATAGAAAAAATTATTAGACCGCCAAAAGTCAGAAACAATGGTTATGCAATCCAGTCCTAACTCCTGTGTGTGTGTGTGTATCGTGTGACTAAAACAGACAGAAACAAGAGCGCTCAGTGAGCACAAACCTCCGCCAAGGTTATGACATCATGATGTCAAAACCGCTACAGATATTGACGTCATGATGTACCATATGATAGCAGGTGTGACCCTCTATCATCCCACAAAGGCACGCCTCAATCGGCTGAATATTGACAGAAATATGACTTTAAAATTTTGCACAATGATGAGGGATAGGAATTTTCCAGATTTTCAAAAAAGTCCTGGATCCAGAGATGTATCCGGATCATGACCAAAAGGTAATGTGAACATCCTTGGGTGATTCTCTATCACTGGTGAAAATTTCAAGAAAATCCGTCCAGTAGTTTTTCTGTAAAGTTGCTAACAAACAGGCACACACACACACAGACAGACAGACTAACAAACACCAGCAAAAACATAACTTCCTTGGCGGAGATAAAGAAAACACGGAATGCCTAAAAGCACTGTTTTTGTCAGTACAATGACATGGATAATGATGTAAAAACTGAAGCAATTTTGGTTTTTAAATCAAGAAAACATGGAAAATGGATAGATATCAGCTCTGAGATTAAACTCTTATGAGATATTTGTTATTATTATCATCCAAACAAATGTACTTTTAGTTGTACCAGGCATTAAAATGAACAAGAAATTGAAGAAAACAAGGGTGGTCTAATAATTTTTTCTGTGACTGTCGATGTTTTTTTTCCCTTCAAACTTTTGTTTTTACCGCTGCACATACTTGACATATCCAGATTGGCTCTTAATACAAAAAAGAGAAATGCATATGCAAGGTCATTAGAACTTTACTGAACCAATAAACTTAACGCTGGTCTAAAGCTTTTGGACGACTCTCTGCTGCTGCAGTCGAACATGACAATGCATGCATTCAACAAATATTAGTAAAGTAAACACTTACAGGACAATGCAAACCACCAACAGCCAGGCAGAAAAGAAAGGTGGGGTAGGACTCCAGGCTAAAGGTAAGAACAGCACATTAACTCGCACCTCCTTTCACACAGGTGCAGTGAATTCAGCAGCTGCAGGATGGGCTGATACCTACGTGTTTTGGTGTGAACGCTGGATACAGTTGAAGATGTTTCCATGTTCTTCATCATCACTGTACATCTTAGGATACTGCAGGGGAAAAGAAAAGTTACTTTCAGCATCGTTCAATTTAACTCCTACATCCACCAGCGACCAAAACCATCTACTGATCGAAACTGTTTAATACCTATTGATCCACTAAACCTATCACCACATGTAAATATTTGGTGTAAAACATTTTATTATCTTCTCATGGTCATAAGATATGACCCATTTGGACATTCAGAGGCTCTGTAGTTACCATGGAAACACCATCATCTTTTACAATATTTATTCATCAGTAAAACCCATGCAGTTGGATGGACACACTGGGTTTATGTTCAGTTAATGATATATTTTACTGAAGTCACTTTTTCTCAAGCTTTCTCTGTTTCTGAAACAATAACCCTCAACTTTCAAACTGAGCATGAATGAACATGTACAGGTTCAGTGAATTAAATGTAGGAAAATACCAGATTTTCACTGAAAAATGCAACATATTAGAATAAATGGAGATAAATCATGTAAGGAAGGTGATAAAATGGAGGGGGCGATCTTGTTGAGATTATTTGTATTGTTGAATTAAGAATTAAAAGTTAGTTTTAATTTGCACAACAAATTAGTCAAGGAAAACCAAAAAGTATTGTCGCAATATTGATGTTTCTTTCAATAAAAAGTTACAATTGCACCACTGTTAAAATTTTGTTATGGTTGAGGGGGGCCTGGAGATTTTTCATCCTCCAAAAGGTGGGTCCGACAAAAAGATTAAGAACCACAGAGTTAATGATATATTTTAATAAAAAGTCATTTTATTCTTCAATTTTGTCTTTTGATATAATAACCCTCAACTTTAATCTGAGCTTTTATGACTGTCAATGTGTTCAGTAAAACAATTACAGGAAAATACATGATTTTTACAGAAAAAAAAAGCAAAATACGGAGCATAATATTAGAATAAATGGACATAAAATCACTTAAGAAAGGACAAAAAGAGAAAAATTAATTTGGGTATTACCACAAACAAAGCACTGGGTCTTTAGGGGTTACAGATTAAAAGGCACTGCCCACATAAATGTTATCAGTGTTGATGATGATGAAGATGATGAAGATGATAACCCCGCTGCTTATACTCACTGGGACGTTGTACTTCTTACGGGCTTTGCCAACCTTAAAAGCCAAGTGTCCCACCATCAGCATACTGGCAACACCAGTCAGCACCACAAACCCATACTCTTTAGAGAGGACAACCATTTTGGAAAACCTGAAGGAGGAAGAAAAGTGGAGAAACCAGACGATCAACCCATAAAAATCCAAACATCTATCACTGACAAACTATCAGCTGATGTAAACTGTTTAATACCTGGTGATCCACTAATTCTATCAATACATGTAAATAATTGATGCAAAATACAGTTCTTCATTTTTTCATGGTCATCAGATATGACCCATTTGGACATTTAGAGGATCCGTACTGTGGAAAACACTCATCTTCTACAACACTGATTCACCAATGACAGTGGATGGACACACTTTTTGTTCAGTTAATGATGGATTTTGTGGAAAAAGTCACCTTTTCTACAGTTACTTATTGTTTACTTTGTGTATTCATTTGTTTCATTAATATTCTGTCTTGTCTTATTTTGTTTGTTCCTCTTTTTTGTGTGTTTGTTGATTGCTGTTGCTGTTATTTTATTGTGCATTCATTTGTGCTGCCTTCAAGGATTTATGTGTGCACTTATTTATCTATTAACTTCCCTGGTATGTCAATATGGGTGTGGATGTGAGGATGACAAGTAAGGTTAATTACTTACAAAAGAGCTACAGGACTTGACTTTTCATACATTCTGCTGATCAGAAGCTAAAGGAGAGACTGTTGTGTGGAGAAGGGTGGGATTAAATAAGTTCGACTTCCTCCCACTCCTTTTCAAATGTGCAAATGATTTCATGACCCACTTCCAGTTGTCTGATCTAGCTGAAATTTTGCATGATTTATATCTCTATGGGTTATGTGGCAAAATACAGCTCTGACCTAATTGTGGTTTCTGATTTACAGGTGTTTGAACTGAGTCAGGTGTGAAATGGAGTCTGTTGAGTGTCGCACAGTGATCCGGTTTTTGTATTTGAAAGGACGCACACCACAGGAGACTTTTGATGAAATGAAAGAAACTTATGGTGATAATACCCCACCATATGACCTTGTAAAATGCTGGCGTCATGAATTTAAACATGGCCGGAAGTCTGTGGAAACAGCTCCCAGACCTGGTCGCCCCCCTTCTGCCATTGCTGAGGCGTCTGTCCGTCAAGTTGAGGCTGCCATTTTGGAAGATGGGCGCATTACAAGGTCATATGATGGGGCATTGTCACCATAAATTTCTTTCATTTCATCAAAAGTCTCCTGTGGTGTGCGTCCTTTCAAATACGAAAACCGGATCACTGTGCGACACTCAACAGGCTCCATTCCACACCTGACTCAGTTCAAACACCCGTAAATCAGAAACCACAATTAGTTCAAAGCTGTAATTTGCCACATAACCCATAGAGATATAAATGATTGCACATGCAAAATTTCAGCTAGATCAGAAGTGGGTCAGGGGCATTACTTATTGAACGTCCCTTGTACAAGTTGTGTTTTTTATTTCCCCCCCCCATGACTTCTTACAACCCGTTTTATTTCTAAGGACCAAGTAAGATTACCTTGTCCTGTTGCATATACAAAATAAAGAAGAAAGAAAAAAAAGCATGTTGTAAGCTCAGATAATAATGTGAAAAAAATAACTTTAACCCATAAAAACTCAAACATCCACCTGCGACCAAAAGCATCTACTGACTTAAACTGTTTAATACCTGCTGAAGCATTAATCAGATTAAAATATGTAAATAATTGATGTAAAATACAGTTTGTCATCTTTTCATGGTCATCAGATATGACCCATTTGGATGTTCAGAGGTTCTGCAGTTACCATGGAAACACAGTCCTCTTCTACAACAGTGATTCACCCGTAAAACTCCTAGTTGGATCAATGATAGAGAATGGAAACTGGGGGTTTTTTCCCAGTTAATTATAGATTTTGCAGAAAGTCACTTTTTCTACAGTTTTCTCTGTTTCTCTGTTTTTTGATGTGATAATTTTAATCTGAGTTTTTAATGAACATTTACATGATCAGTAAATTAAAAAAAACAGAATAATAAATGATGATAAATCACTTAAGAAAGATTAAATATAGAGAAATTGGAAAATATAAAAAAAAAAATATAGAGAAATCCATTTGGAAACTGACAAAAAAAAAAAAAAGTAGGACTGGGTCTGTATGGGTTAAAGTTCAGCTACTTTTAAGTCATTTTAGGTTCAAGAAACTTAAAATGTGAGCAGGACAAGAGGTGAAAGCACAGTTATTTCAGGCTCATTACACTTAAAACAAATCTGACCAAGCATAAGTTGAAAACAAAGGAACTTTTTCATGCATTTTCCTTTGCATTTCCTCGTTGTGGGCAGGAAAAGGTCGGAAGCAGTAAACACTGCTGTATGACTTGCATAAACACGAAACATCACGCTGCTTGTCTGTATCCTCGCTCTTAAAAAAAACTTTTAATAGCAGTAATACTAACAAGTCTCTTCTATCCAGGATGAGAAAAGGAGGCTGGAACAGAACAGCGGCGCGTGAGGACAAAACAGAAGGTCACGTAAGGACTCCAGCGACGCCATTACAGTTTAACCCACAAACATTCACACAGACACATAACAGAACTAAAGATGTAAGTATATACCTGGGAGGGCTGTTGAGAATGTTTGACAGGAGATGAAACCGACGGCTCCGATCCCACTGAGGTCCTGTGCTCTAATGTGTCCGTGTGCGCCCTGCCTTATGTAACCATACGCACAGAGGGTGTGGTGACTAATCTAAACAGGTTTTTTTTTTTTTTTTGGCCCTTTGGAAGATCATTAACCAGACAGTTTTATTAGCCAATATGGGCTGAATATCTATGTTATATATCCGGTTGCACATTTTAACTGAAGTTCCTCTGATGCTCCACCGCAACATTTCCACAAATAGTCCGTTCCGCTTGTCTGGCACGCGCTCAGAGGCTCATGTAAACAAAGCCAACATGAAGAGTTCACAGCAGGTAAAACAATAGTCCTGAATAGAATTTCCATAGGCTAGATAAAAGTTTATTTTAACTTACTGGAGTTACAAATTACGGAAGACGATTAGGGCCACTGGAAAAAAGAAAATAAGCTCCTTTTTGTTATTATTATTATTATTATTATTATTATTATTATTATTATTATTA
>JAQQZY010000010.1:3787684-3799627 GCA_030068375.1 Ostorhinchus rueppellii | reverse complement strand
CCACTGGAAAAAAGAAAATAAGCTCCTTTTTGTTATTATTATTATTATTATTATTATTATTATTATTATTATTATTATTATTATTATTACTAGTAGTAGTAGTAGTAGTAGTAGTAGTAGTAGTAGTAGTAGTAGTATTTTCCCCTCAGAATTCTGACTTTAATCTCAGAATTCAGATATTTTTCTCATAATAATAATAATAATAATAATAATAATAATAATAATAATAATAATAATAATAATAATCTTACTTAGTCCTTAGAAATAAAACAGGTAGTAAGAAAAGAAGTAATGGAGAAAAAAAAATATATACATATACATGACATCATTTGCACGTTTGAAAAGCAGTGGGAGGAAGTCTAACTTATTTAATCCCACCCTTCTCCACACAACAGTCTATCCTTTAGCTTCCGATCAGCAGAATATATGAAAAGTCAAGTCCTGTAGCTCTTTTGTAAGTACTGTAATTAACCTCACTCATCATTTCACATATGCACCCATATTGACATACCAGAAAAGTAAATAAATAAATAAGTGCACACATAAATCCTTGAAGGCAGCACAAATGAATACACAATAAAGTAAATAACAACAACAGCAATCAAACAAAATATAACAATCAACAAACACACACAAAAAACATGAACAAAATAAGACAAGATAGAATATTAATGAATTAATTTTGCTTCAGAGTTTGTTTTCACAAATCATTTTACATGTTCTTCCTCTAGATTTCTGAAATATTTGCTATTACCATAAATAATCATTTTAAACCACCTGTGACCGTCTTGTTGATTCAACTTTCACTTAGGAAGAGTACATATCAGTAGTTGAGTCATGTGGCTGTTTCAGATCAGGTATGTAGATAAATATGGAACACAAGTCTCTGCAGCTTTAGGAACACGTAGCTGACATTCTGTGGCACTACAGATCACTAAACAAACATATACTCATTGTGATGTAATATTGCTCTTTTGCTTTCTCATTTTATATGTTAGGGTTTAAGTCTGTCAGAATCTGCAAAAAAATATATAAATACAAATACAAATAAAAATTCTGTTAGTGATATTTTTTTTCCGAAAAGGTCATTTTTTCTTCAGTTTTCTCTTTTTTTCTGATTATATAACCTTTGAACTTACTCTGAGCTTTAATGAACATCTACATGATCAGTGAAATAAATATAGAAAAATACCTGATTTTCACTGAAAATAATACAAAATACAAAGGATAATTGCATAATAAATAGTGATGAAACACTTACTGATCAATCAAAGTGCACAGGGACTCTTGGTTTATGTTCAGTTAATGATAGATTTTGTTGATTAAGTCTAATTTTCTTAATTTTTCTCTGTTCCTGATATTATGACAATAACCTCTAATCTGAGCTTTTATGAACATCAGCAAAATCAGTAAATGAAATATGGGAAAATACCTCATTTTTATTGAAGAAATGCAAAGTACAGATGATAATATTGTAATAAATAGTGATAAATCACTTAAGAAAGGTTAAATAGAGAGAAAAATTCATATGGGAAATGCCGCAAAAGTAGCACTGGGTGTTTATGGGTTGATCAGATATGACCCATTTGGACATTCAGAGGCTCTGTAGTTACCATAGAAACACTGTCATCTTTGACAACATTGATTCACCAGTAAAACCCATGGAATTTGATATATGACATTGGATTTACTCACTTGTTTTATGTTCTGTTAGAGATATTTTTCTTGAAAACATTGATTTTTCTTCAGTTTTCTGTTTTTAATTTAATGACCTTTGAACTTACTCTAAACTTTAATGAGCATCGACATGATCAGTGAATGGAATACAGTAAAATATCTGATTTTCACTGAAAATAATGCAAAATACAGAGGATAATACTATAATAAATGGTGATAAAACACTTAAGAAAGGTTGAGGGAGAAAAATTCATATGGGAAATGGCACAAAGCACTGGGTGTTTATGGGTTAATAATGATCAGATATGAACCAAAATAGAGGGGTTAAAATCATAATAAATGGTGATAAAACACTTAAATCTACAGAAAAATTCATTTGGGAACAGTCAGAAAAGTAGCATTGGCTCTTTATGGGTTAAGAAGATGTTTTCCATAGAGTTTGAGGCAGTTCCATGGTAACAGTAGGGACTCATTACCAAAAGTTGGTCACTAGATGTCCTCATAGAATCACTGAAAATCATGGAGACAACAGAAATGTGGAGCAGATCAGTCCACCAGTGGTAAGTGTGAGAAGCATTATGTTATGCTTATAGACTCACTGGTTTATTTATTTTTATTTGTATGTATTTTACTTGTTTTTTTGGACTGCTGGGGAAACAGGATGAGCCTAAACTTTATTTGTTGATGCTGGAAAGTGTAAGTGGTCATTGTGGAGTGGGTTGCCAACTGTCAGCTCAGGGTAGTTTCTTTCACGGACTGTCAGCGGCACATCTGTCCTCCTCCTCCTCCATCATGCTGAGTCTGATTCAGCACTTCAACACCTACACAGAGAACCAAGAATAGACTCAGGACTCATACTGAGACTGGAAAGAGGAGAAAAACAACTGCTGCAGGAGACCACCCTGTCCCATCTCATCTCATCCCAGAGTGCTGGCTGTCTAATGGGAAGAAATGCATTTTAGGAGGTTGGTTGCCTTTGGCTTATTTGCCAGTCATAATTGTGAAAGCTTCAGTGCACAGAAAGGCGGGAATCCCCTCTCTAAACACATTGTTGTCATTGCTTATAATCTGTGGTTTCCAAAGCTAGAAACCATGTGATGTGATATAATAAGCACGTGTAATATGCTTCTCAGGTGTCAGGTGCACTGCTTCCTGTTCTACCTCAACGCACACACCTGGGGCTTACTGTATGACTGTATGATAAGGTGTGCATCCTATACACACACACACACACACCTGACACATGTGACCCATATGGGGAGATCAGTGTAATTCTGTAGTAGGCGTGTATTTATTAAGCCCTACAACTTTATGCGTGGAATCACATGGACTTTGTGTTGTATCTCCCACTGCTCAGAGCCATCATTCCCTCTCCTGTTCACTTCAAAGCGTGAGATGACTCCACAGCGCACCCCCACCCCCATCCACCGCTCAGTTCAGTGCGCCCCCCCTCATTTGGATTCAGTTTCGGAAAGGGAGAGGGTGGCAAACATGTAGTCTAGTTGAATCATTGGAAGCAGCATGTGGAGACGCGCGCAATGTGTGTGTGTGTGTGTGTGTGTGTGTGAAGAGCTGTGATCAGATGGAGGAAACTCGATAAATCAATGACATTTGAAACAGCACAAAAGCATCTGGTTGTCAAGTTCAAGGTGGATGCGCGTTGGACTGAGAGCAGAACCAAGAGACAGGATGGAGTGACATTACGCGCAAGAGGTTGCCACGGGCGGACGTCTGTTTTGACCTCTGCGTGAATAATTCCTGGGACAAACAACTTGGCGAGGATGTATCAATGAAGAATGTGACTGCGACTGACTCTCTCCAAACGGGGTTGATGAAGCCCTCGGCGGTGTCATGCGTCTTGCCCCGCAGCCAAGCGCGCAACCCTTGCGGCTCATAGTTCTCCTGCTCCTCAGCACAGGGGGGATCACATCCCCGGTACTGTCCACCGGCTGCCCGGACCGGTGCGTGTGTGATGACCAGCTGGTGGTTCAATGCGCCGGGCAGCACCTGACCTCGTTCCCGGTCAACTTACCGCTGGCGACGCGGCAGCTCATCATCTCCAACAACCGCATTGTGGAGCTGCCGCCGCTTGCGCTCAACTACCTCTCCGATTTGGTGTACCTGGACTGCAGCAACAACTCTCTGACGGAGATTTCAGAGTCCACCTTTGGGAACCTACGGAAACTGGCTTACTTGGACCTGTCCTTCAACACACTGACCCGCATAGAGGACAGGACTTTCGGCCCTTTGGCCAGCCTGGTGATGTTGAGGATGACGGACAACCCGGGGCTCTCCGACATTCACCCGGATGCTTTTGTGGAAAACGTGGCCCTCCAAGTGTTGGATGTGAGCCGGAACAACCTGACAGTCCTCAACATCACCTCCCTGATCGGGCTGCCCTCTCTGCGCTCCGTGGGGCTCAGTGGGAACCCGTGGAGCTGCGAGTGCGACAATGAAGACCTCTGTCTGTGGGTCCACCTGGAGGGCTTCAAATTCCAAGGTTTTATCACTTAACCTGTCTTTTAGAGGTCCATTACCCACAATAACATCATAGTCTCCTCATATTATTGTTCCTAAGTGTTAAATAACCTCCAAAGGCCTAATTCACCAGTTCACTCCAGTTAATAATCAATGCTTGGTTATATTAAATGATGACCTTTTGCTGTTGGTTACCCTCATAGTATGTAATTACACATCTTGTGTCCAATAGGATACATTAGTCTGTGTTTAATGAGGCAGGGAATGAAGTAAACTGTTAAACAGCTGAAATTGCACCCACTGTTCTTAAATATATTAATTAAGTACATCTATAATTAACCAGTCAATGAATTTAACATCTGCAGTGTGAGTAAACACATTTAACACTATGACTATAGGTTATTTAAGGTTGGCTGGTAATCTCCAATCAAATTATTATCAGAATTATTATGCTTTGCAACATGACACTGATAATAATATACTTTATTTTGAACATAAGGAGTAAAATATAAAGGTGAACAAATGTCAAAGAGAATCCACAAATGTAAAAGGAACATTCCAGAATATTGAAGGCAACAAGCCAACCAAAAAAAAAAAAAAAAAAAGGTCACACAATATACAGCTACCTATGTCTGAAATGGAGTAGAAGCTGAGCTCAATCTAAGAGGAAAGAGGTGTTTTAGACAGTGACTAAAACAGCCCTTTAACAGCACAGAACAGCAAAGCTGAAACTGAAAAAATAACTCAGATAAAAAAAAAAAAGTGTTTCATAACAAACTGGCAATTAAGGTCTGTGTTAGACCCCTCTCCTCCACCAAATGCACTGCCCTCACTGCTCCCTGGAACATCTGCACCTGAACACACTTACATTCTTACATGAATGTGCCGTAATGCATCCTCTTCTAATTCATTGTTCACACACTGGTGCCAAATCTATCTCTTTTTTTTAATCCTATCACACTGGACATGGAAGTTGGAGTCAGTGTGTGAACTGAAGAGGCACTAAACTAAGACTAGGCAGTTTTTTATGCATCGTTTCATTTGAGTTGTCAAATTCTGGGAAAGTGACAATGCAGTGCAGTGAATAAATACTTGAGAGCTGTTTTTTTTCTTGTTAGGGACATAATTTGAGAACAGTCAAAGATGAAAGCAGACATTAAGACGCTACAGTTATGATTTTAACCCTTTCATGCATAGTGGTCACCATAGTGGACAGCAATTCTACAGCTGTTCTCTTATATATTCATGAATTTTGTTGTTTTAGTTCCATATCAGCCAACACACTGGACACGTATGCATCATCCCATACACTGAAATTCAAACCATTAGTGCAACTTTGCTGTTCTTCATAAACCTTATCTGCACTAACATGTTTGAGTGTAAATCAATTGCTAATTTAAAAAGTTTTTTAAACATTGTTTTTTTTTCTTTTGACATATTATCACATGAAGTGAGTCACAGCTAGTATTAGAGTAAGTTAAAATGTGCAAAATTGTGCAGATTAGCTGCACTAAAACTGTTTTTATTTCACAGTTTTCACACAGTATATCGGTAAATACAGGTTTCTTTGCTTCAGCGAAGTGAACATTTTTGCAACTATGAAAATTAGGTTCATAAAAAAATGTCAATCACATTGGTTTTTTGTTTATGCCAAAAGAGGAATAAAAATTCAGGGGAAAAAATCTGATTAAGGTTCTCATAATTTATGCATGAAAGGGTTAAAATGAAGACTTTATTGTTTCCATGGGTTAAATGCAACAAAACAGTCACTATCGGTGAAATTATTATTGATCTCTATCAGGTTCAGCAGAGACGTTGCATTGCAATATCATTATCATGGGGAACATATTGTGATGACGTCATACTGTGAGTGATCCTTCTAGATTCTACTCACTGACTGCATTATACTAATTCACAATTGTATAACATTCATTCCCTAGTACTTAACAATGTATCAGCAGAAGTAACTAAGTATCAGCTGTTTCAAGTTTACTGAAGTCTGCAGAAGTTCACCCTTTCTCATGTTTCAGTAGGATGAGGCGCAGGTGACAGCAGTGGTACGTGACAGTAGACAGACTATCAAATAACAAAGAGGCCGAAAGGAGATAGGAGCCAGGGAGCCATTTGATTTCTCTGCCAGAAAGTGTGACCGTTAATATGGGTATTTTCTGCAATTTGGGAAGAAAACAAGAGTCTGTTTTGCCACTTGACGACAAATCAATCTCTATTTTATTCAATATGTGAGAGCCCTGGCTGCAGGTGTGATAAATGGATCACAGGTGCAGCATCAAATATTGATTCCCTAGGTATTTTATTACTGTCAATCTGATAGATGCGTCTGATATTCCACAATCTTCCTCACTTTTAGTTATTCTGCTGAGGCTTTGGTATGGATGTGTCACTATGCAAAAGGGCAGCTACTATTTATAGTATGTTTTACTGAGCAAGAGGCCAGTCATAATTCTAACACCATGGATATAATACACCCGCCACGCTTACTAAAACGGCATCCCCTGCTTTTCTCTCCCCCCCACACACATGCACACACACTACAGTTCACTATATTCCCTATGCAGCTTAGGAAGAGTCCAAATCGAGTCCTGCAAGAGCTGTCCTATTTTCCTGTCGCTCATTGCCTTTTGTCTAGCTTAATTTGGAGTGGAGCCTCTTCCAGTGACAGCTGCCAGCAAAAGAGAAGGCGGATACATAGATGAACGCATACACACACTCTCCTCCTCTGTTACACACAGTTTGTCCAGCTCTTTTAAACAGATAACAGCACAGACAATACCTTATTCTTTTTTTAATCTCTAGTTGCACTGCACACAGGCGCACACGGGCAAATAAACACTGACTGATTTAGACGTTTAGTCACGCTAACAGATAAAGTACACTTTTAGTGCTCAAGGGGGGAACAGAAGGATAACATTTCGGAGATGCCTGCATTTCAGCTGCAAGCTCTGTCTCCAAAGCCTTGTTATCTCTCGTCTGGGTCTCACCTGGTTCATGCAACATGCCTCGCTTGTCTCCCCAGTTTAGGAGACGCATCAATAGCAAGCAGAAGAGAGAGCGCAAGAGGGGGAGAGAAATAAAGCTTCAGGAAGGAACCAACAGATTCTCCTCTCTGTCTCGCCTTCCTGGCTAGATTAGCACTCACTCAGCTGTTATATAAGGAGAGAGTCTGGAAATAGCAGAGTGTGGATGGGGGAAGGAGAGAGGGAAAGCCCTTCTCTTTGATGCCAGTCCCTTTATGGGGGGGTGGGGAGTGAAGCCAGAAGGGTTTCCTTCTTAGCCGTCAGGCGCATGCACTCATGCACACGTGCATGCAGACATCAGCAGACTGTGTAAGGACAGATAGAGATCGATGATGGGAAAGTTAGGTCTCATGAGGGGACATGTCTGTGGGTGCACAGAATGAGGAAAAGCACTTGTGTGTTTGTGCGTGGCTCTGCATGCATGGATGTGTATTAGTTGTAACCTGAGTTTGACAGTATATTATGTGAACAGTGCACAGCAGCAGCCTTTGAGAGGATCAGAGTAGGCTTTGAATTCTCTGTGGTACTCAGAGCTTAGAGAAGCAAACTGTCCTCGTGTTCTTCAGCTGCATGCTCGTTCTGAAATCTGTGAGGCACAGAAAGCTTTGCTGAGGATAAAGACTCAGATTTATGCACCAAGTGAATATAATATTAGGTACATTTCAATCACACTATGAAGTTTCAGAATGATACCATTCCCTGGTGGTGTGAACTTAAAGTGGAAAACCTAAATGGTGATGGAGGAAGGAGGCATTATTAAACCTACCACAAATTATACACTGATTTTAATAAAGAGCTATAGGATTAGAAAAGCTGTGTGCAATACCTCTACATCTATTGCATGAATGTGTTTATATTGAGCAAAAGCTTTTCCACATTGTATTTGTTAATATTCATCTCTTCTTTAAGTCTACATTCATGCATAAATCACATTTGTCATAGCAATATGCACACAAAGTGAGTGTATTTTCAGACTGTTGGTGGTGGAAACAGGGTTACAGAAAACCGCTCCCTGTGCAGAAATTTCTAAGTCTTTTGATGTCTCCCTATGGGAATTCCCACAAGCACAAAAGCTTTGAAAAACAGAAGCCAATTAAAAACAGTGGCCGTATGGAGATGCCAACCCTGTTGTGTTGCACTCAGTCCTTGTCTATGGCAACAAAGACTCAGACTTCGGGATTATTTTTGAGAAATACCTCTGTTGTCAGCTGCTGCAAAGCTCAACATCCATCATGTTTAATTCTGAATGAAAGGCCTTTGAAAATTTTATCCGTTTACCATAGTTTTCTGAAAGAGGAAAAACTCTACATTTTTACTCGGATTTGTGGATTTTTGCGAGGTCTTAACCATAGTCATACCCAGTGCCTGATGATGAGCAACCCTATTATCAGTGTTTTCAGGCAGACACAAAAGCCCAAGTCATTCTTTAATCCTGTGGGGCAAAAAGGAGTTGGAATAATTCATCTACGATTTTATATGTAATTTAATGCTACACCAACTCAAGACTAGAGCACATTGGAAGCTCCTAAATTCAGGTAGTTTTCTGACAAAGAAGGTAACATGGTTATCCTGCAGGTTTCTGCATCCTAGTCTTTTGCATGTGTGCACCTGAATAAGTATTTTCCACTGAGTGTGCAGTCAAGCATCATTTACATTTATATATCTATAATATGCTTGTATTATTTAATAGGCCTTTTAATGCCTTGTCCTAACATTACAGGATCTATTAAATCATAGTCTATTTGGAAGGAGATAAGGACGTTTCCACAGATTATCAGCCGTTACATACATAAAAGTGAAAATATTATGGTAGCTTGCACAAAATAGGACATATATTTTGTTTAATGAATAAAGAGCCAGTTTTACTATTGTGGCAGTTCACAAATGATTTTTTTTCTCTATATTTATCATTTCCTAAGAGATTTATCACAATTTATTATCATATTATCCCCTGTATTTTGCATTTTTCCAGTGAAAATCAGACAAATAAAAGATTAACCTGTAAAGACCCAAACAGTGACAAAATATCATCAACTGATCTAAACTGTTTAACACCTCTTGAGCCACTAATTCTATCAATACATTTAAGTAATTGGTGTAAAAGGCACTTTGTCATCTTTTCATGGTCATCAGATATGACCCATTTGGACGTTCAGAGGTTCCGACCATGGAAACACCATCATTTTTAACAACATTGATTCACTAGTAAAACCCATGGAGTTTGACAAGTGACAGAAGTTGTAGATGCTTGTTTTTATGTTCAGTCATTGATATTCTTGCTGAAAAAGTGACTTTTTCTTCAGTTTTTCCTCTTGGAAAATAATAACTTGTGAATTTACTTTGGGTTTTCATGAACATCTACAAGATCAGTAAATTAAATATAGGGGAAAATACCTGATTGACATTGAAAAATGCAAATATACAGAGGATAGCATTGTAATAAATGATCGCTTAAGAAAAAAATCATTTGGGAACTGACACAAAAGTAGCCCTGGGTCTTTATGGGTTAAAGATGAGGGTTATTAAATCAAAAACAGAGAAAACTGAAAAAAATTTAATGTTTTTTCAGCAAAATCTCTCATTAACTGAACATGAACCCAATGTCTCCATCCACTGTCACTGCTCAAAATCCATGGGTTTTACTGGTGAATAAATGTAGAAGATGACAGTGTTTCCACGGTAACTACACAGCCTCTGAATGTCCAAATGGGTCATATCTGATGACCATTAAAAGATGAAAAACTGCATTTTACACCAATTATTTACGTGTATTAATAGAATTAGTGGATCAACAGATATTAGAAATATTACAGATGACTTATAAAGTAAAAAGTAATATAGTTCCAAATATCTTTCAAAAGTTTTTTAAAATTAAGAGAGAGTAACAATAATTTCAGAGGTCTTTATATTTTTGAATGGATGAAAGTGAGGACAAATGTGAAGTCCAGATGTATTTCGGTTGTGGGTGTGAAATTTTGGATTGGAGTTGATGATGAAATTAATTTCATTTTATTTAAAAAAAATGTCTTGAGTGTAAGATCATTCAAGGATATTAAGTGCAGATGGTGGATGTGTTTTTGTTGTTGATTCTTTTTGTTATAATGTGAATCCTTGATGTACACATTTAGTTTAATGTAAGAAGAAAAAGAAAAAAAAATACGCTTCTGCTTCTAGCCTATACCTTTTTTTGAGTTTTATGTTTATGATGGTTGTTGCACTGTGTAGGGTGATTAATGTGCAAACCAAAATAAACCATTCATTCATTCATTCATTCATTCAATCATTCATTCAATCATTCATTCATTCATTCATTCATATTATGCATTTATATCAGTAGATGGTTTTTGTCAGTGGTGGGTGTTTGGGTTTTTATGGGTTAATTTTCACCTGAGTCAAACATAAGTCATTGCCCTGAACTGATGACAATAGCAAACACTGCACGCTGAGTCTACAACTAGATGACATAACAGTTTGATGCATGTCTTTTGTTTTGATGTATGAGACACGAGAAACAATTCAGTGTCTTGTTGCTTTGTGTGACTCATCTCAGACTGTGTTTTCGTGACAGATGAAGGCCAGACGGTGTGTGGATCACCTGCTGACATGCAGGGCAGACGTCTGGGCGAGGTCGGAGTCCAGCTACGGACGATATGCCACCAGACTCTGGGGTCCTGGGACTATCTATTCTTTGTCCTCATCGGCTTTGTCATCTTCGCTGCTGGGACGGTGTCGGCCTGGGTGATGGGTGTCATCATGGTACTCTATGAGCGCTACATCAAGAAAAAGGACGAGCAGCTCGATCTGGACGAGGAAGGGGAAGAAATTGAGACGGGTCGTACATCCAGGGGCAGGAGTGACCATGGCAATGGGAATTTGAAGACTTCACAGACTGCTTAAAAGCTTAACCCCATCTTGCCCGTTATGGAATCCTACAGTGCCTCCTGTCAGCTTCCAGGACTGCCTGTGCAACTATTGAAATGTCAGTCAGCTCTTAAACAGTCTCAGCTCTGAGAGATCAAAGCAAAGATTCAACAGAAATGAGGAATGTCATTCTACTCATTTACAGGGGGCTTTCAGGTGATGTTAAACCCACTGGCTGCTGTTGTGGAGGTCCGCAGCCTGTGGGTTACATGTAAACAGATATATGCCATGACGTGTTGTTTGCTTGCATGGTTTTGGAAGAAAGACAATCACTGCAGAAAGGCAAGGTTTGTCTTTGAAGCTGGTTACCTTGGAAGCAGCTTGCTGGTTGCGCTAAACATAACACACTGGTTAAGACAGTTTTAGCTTAAAGTCCCTCAATCACAATGTGAAACACAATCAAAGTAATTACAGTGAAGAATAATATTAGTACATTCAATTACCTCATTTAAAATCTATTAAATTGCCATCCTCTCTGTGACCTTCCTTGAAAAACTGGAGTCTCTAAATATACAAATAGTGTTCAATGGTTAGGTTTATCTTCTGGGCAGTACATGTTACAAACCTGCTCTTTAAATTTAGTTGTTGGGCAGAGCAGATCATTTTCATCCTTTCACCACATGACTGTGAACAAACCTTTTACCCAAAAAGACCCAAACATCCACCCAGTGCCGGTCCAAAGCATAAGCGAACTAAGCGCCTGCTTAGATTCAGATTCAGATTCAGACTACTTTATTCATTCATTCATTTTCTATACCTGTTTTATCCTCACTAGGGTCACAGGGGTCACATGGAGCCTATCCCAGCTACTTAAGGGCGAAGGCGGGGTACA